>JAPYZC010001818.1:0-25174 GCA_030522665.1 Ichneumoninae sp. A BG-2022a | reverse complement strand
ACGAAAATAGCACTGAACGAAGCGACGTGATCGCTCTACTAGTGTACCAAATTTCAACTCGCTGTCTCAAGCCATTTTCGAGTTATAGTCATTTTAAACAATGCAACTCTGTCACATACACACACACATACACACACACACACACATACATCAGGACGCCATCTAAAAATCATATTTCTCGACGTTTTAGACTATTTTAAGTATTCTGACATTAAAATCTCAATTTATGAATTTTTTTTTTTTACGAAAACAAAGCTTCCTCTATGAGGAAGCAAAAAAGACCGAAAATGGTTTTGTTTCGCATTGAGGATGCCCGTTTTGAACAGACGTAACTTGATGCTGGATTGGATTTTTGATTTCTTAAAAATGTACGTAATTACATTTTTTGTCGTTGCACGGACGCAATCAGATTGCCAGTATTTTCATTTATTCTTTCACATGTTTTTGTGGATATTTTAATGAAATTTTGAACAATCCCAATGGAGTTGCGTAACGAGCCGTATGCAGGGGAAAACGGGGCAAAATGAAACACCGGAGCAAAAACCGACCATGTTTACTCGTTTTCAGCGGGGGGTAAAAATGGTCTTGTTTCGTATTGAGGATGCCCGTTTTGCTTTGTAGTTCCGTATTAGCCCACTTTCCTGTAACAGCAGAAACTGGCGTAGCTGCTGGCTTGGTGCTGGATTGAATAGCTAATTTCTCAAAAATCGACGGAATTCAATTTTTTAGCGCTGCACCACCGTATTTATTCTTTTTCATGCTTTCGTGGACATTTTTATAAAATTTTAATCAAACCCGTTGTACAGTTTTGTGTAACGGGTCATATATAAGGAAAAAAGGGGCAAAATGAAACACCGGATAAAAAAGCCGCCGATTTTTACTCCTTTTCAGCGGGAGATAAAAATGGTCTTATTTCGCATCGAGGATGCCCGTTTTGCCCCGCAATTCCATTTTACCCCGCTCTCCCCTACCAGAAGCAACGTAACCGGTGTCACCGTTACTACATTGTAATACGTGGTGTTACATTGAATATTTTATTTCCCCAAAAAGCTACGGAATTAAATACTTTATCGTCGCACCAACGCAAATTTCCCAGTGGTTTATTTATTCTTTTTCATTTTTTTTTTCGTGGAAATTTTTGTAAAATTGTACCGAAGCACGTTGTATGGTGTCTGCATTGTAAAAAACCCTCAATTCGTTCTCGCCCCGCTTCTATGGTCAAGAAATATAATGAAACAAAAAAAAAATAGCCGCGACCTTTTACGTTCGCTCTCGTTGCCTCGTATACCAAATGCGAGTCTCCGGCGAGACGCGTGTATGTATAGAAAACGAGTAACTCGTTCGTTTCGCATTACGCAAGAACCACGCCTAAAGCCGCGCGAAGTTTTGCTCCACGCGCTGCACCGTTGCACCGTTTCGCGCTTGTGTATATCTCGTTGATGTTTCTACTTGCTCGCGTAGACTAAAAAAAAAATGTTCCACCGACACTACTGTGTCGCTGTGTATGCTTCTACCGTAACGGCGTAACCCGTTCGGCGCTCGGTTTATTGCCGTATCATTACGTGCACGGGGAGAGTCCAAGATTTTCCACGTCAATCATCGTTCGTACTATTCGTCGGGGTATCGAAAGCGAGAGTCGAACCTAATACCGTCTCTCCCTGCGGAGCTGAGAGATAAAATGTGGATTTTTTTTCTTTTTTTTTAATGAATACTCTGCAACACTGTATCGTGACTCTTGCAATTATTTTTGAGACTGTGAGCAACAATTTTTAACAACAGCGTGTAATTTCTTCGACCTCGGAATATTGCTCGAGCACAGTTGCTTGGTCTGATTCATCCCACTGTCTGCCGTTTCAAAGGTCTTGTGAGTAATGTGAGAAAGGTTGAATATGATTTTCTCAGCTCCGGTGTTACATTAAGGGGGTGCGACGATTTCCGGGGAAAAAATCGAGTTTTTCTTATTTTTATTAGTAAAAAAAACTATGTTATTTATAATATTTATGATATTATTTATACTAATAATAATATTTATATTTATAATGATATTTAATATGGTATATCGTGAAGCGTTTCGATTGGGTAAAAAAATGGGCATACATGTTCGCTATTAAAGCAAGATGGCTTACAAAATGATATAAAAGTCAAGTTTTACAAAAGAACGGTACATTATTATTATTATTTTTTTAATATCGCTCCCCTAGAACAATAGTGTAACATCTCTTATGGCATTACGGTATAAGTTGTTACACTGTTGTTCTAAGGGTGCGATATGTTTTGGCATCGCAAGGATATATATATATTAGCCTTACTAGATAAGTAAATATAAATAAATTAACGTATCTAGTAAGAATATAGATATAGATTATTTAAAAAATGCTCTCTAAGTGGGCGTTGGATCGGGCAACGCTGACAAAGGTGGAGTACAGTCTCATTTTCATTTGTATTGCATATTCAATATGACTGTTGCGGCTCCAAATTGAGGACGCATTTCTTACGTCTTATATAATAACAGTTATACTTAGTCGATAACCAGTAACGTAAGTAAATTTCAATTTCTCGTACATTAAATTTACAGTGTATAAAAAAGAGCTGTAAGGAAATTTCAATTTCCCGTACATTAAATTTACAATGTATAAAAAAGAGCTGTAAGGAAATTTCAATTTCCCGTACATTAAATTTACAATGTATAAAAAAGAGCTGTAAGGAAATTTCAATTTTCCGTACATTAAATTTACAATGTATAAAAAAAGAGCTTAATGTCCGTATAATTCCAGCTGATGACCCGTGCAGCGATACGAAATCTGTCGGGCGTTGATCGGAGCTCCGATCGCGGCGAGTGCAGTTCAACGTTCCCACCGTCGGGTCTCGATTCTCAATTAACGCGCTCGTGCGGACGTTCAATCTACAGGGGGTTTGGTAAAATTAAGCGCGATTACGGCAAGTCTAGTCATTCGGCGAAGCCGTCGAATTCAGAAGCGATCGCGACCGCCACTCCTCTATGCGAAACGAGCGGTATCCGCTGTGGTACGCCGGTTCGAACGTTCTGCATCAAGCGCGCCCGCGCCGAAACACCCGTGCTATTACTCCTCCAATCGATAGATCGTCCGTAATCGAGCGTCGCTCGACGAGGATCGCCACACTGTGTACGTGTATCTGCTCAGTGTTTTAACTCGCAGTCACGATTAAACGGGCTATTATTCAAGAATATAAGGTACAACGAAAAAATTAATCGGGATGTGAAGAAAAAAAATTCCTAAATATCCTAAATTCCTAAATTCCTAAATAATTTACTAGTAATCTGTAAATTATTCTCTACCGATCGACACTTTTCTGAAATAAAATGATCGAAAAAATCCCACTGTAAAAAAATGAGTTATTTCAATTTTTAGACGTGAGTAATCCAATTTTATGTTTTTGATATTTTTTTACAATAAATTTTCTTTGAGTTGCGTTACTGTTCGTAAATTTTTTTCGTTATCTTTGGGTCAAAGTTTAATGGGATATTTTCAAAAATAATAATAAAGCTGTTTCACCAACGTTCCTAAAATGATGTGTTGAGCGTTGAACGGTTAATTAGAATCTCGCAGTCACGATGAAACGGGCGGTTATTCAAGAATATGAGGTACAGCTTTGAACGTTTTTTTTCTCCGTGTATGGTAATATCTCTCGAGCGATATATTCATTCTTACTCCCTCATTTTTAGATCGTTCTCTCACTGTATGCATTACCGCTCGTCGAATTTTTTCGAATTTTTTAAATCACAGTTGAACAAGATATTTTCAAAATTAACTGTTTCACGAAAGTGCACCGATAAAAAGGTTTGGTAATATCAACTAAGCTGCGGTTGTGAGTGGCGAAGGAAATATTTGGATCGATTGAACGAATATTTAGTTGATTGAACGAATATTTAGTTGATTGAATGAATATTTAGTTTATTGAACGAATATTTAGTTTATTGAACGAATATTTAGTTTATTGAACGAATAATTAGTCGATTCAACGAATATTTACTTTATTGAACGAATACTTAATTGAATTGACTGTTTTGTTATTGATTGTAAAAAACATTTTGTTCAATCGACCAAATATTTCCTTCGCCTTCGCTACCGCACCTTAGTCGACATTACCAAACCTTTTTATCGGTGTGCCAAATATGAAACGTTGAGCGTTGAAGTGTTACAAATTATTACAATGTCTGTACTATTTCCTACACCATTTCCTTAGCAAAAATATATATCCGGCACCTCCGTTTCTGACGTTCGAAATTTCACTGCAAATATGCATCGAACAATTCGACCTAAAAACCATAAACCTCGCCTCATTCACGGAGGCTGACGATAAGAATTGAAGACATACGCTGTCCCACATGAAAGTACAATATAATGTTATGCAGGAATTTTAGTTCGTGCGGTCATCTATGCGAAACTATCAATTACAATATCCGTGGCGATGGATACGCCTTGCATAATTGCATTCCGGAGTGCAGTGTGGCTAATAAAACCACAATAATAATAATAATTCGGTATCACTTCCGAAAAAGTCGCTAACAAGCGAATATGCTTTCCCTTTTGTTTTGCCCTCGCGAGCCATCGATGACCGAACAGACCGGGCAAATGCGGCGAAGAGAAAATCCAGAGCAGGTAAACGAAGTTCCTTCGAGAGTGCATCATTAAAGAGCACTCCATGGAAGCCTCGGCACTCTTTAGTGTATTGGTTTTTCTGTTCGCCTCGTTGAACGCGGTAGTTCCGTGGGTCGTGGTTCGACACGAGCTCGCCGCTCGGTTGCAGTGTCCGATCAATTCCATCCTCGTCGTCTCGGTGAGCAAAGTATCATGGAGATCATGGAGAACTAGGGAAGCAAAGCGACAAGCGGGCTTTCGTGCGGCAGGGACGATTGTTGGTCTCTCGGGTCAAGAATCAACGCCCGCGATCGAGGCTGCTTCATAGCGATCACCAAAGCCTCTTTTTCGAGCTCCTGCGCTGACAACTCGCCCACCCATGGGTGAGAATCATCGATATCAGTTTGGAGTTTGAAGCAAAAACCCCAATAAAAAATAATAATTTTTTGTTTTTCACATACACTGTAAAAAAATGTTGTTTGAAAATTACTGAACGGAATTGGAAGCGGAGCTGGTGAGGATCATCGATATATCAGTTTCAAGCAAAAACCCCAATAAAAAATAATTATTTTAATTTACATACAATGGAAAAAAATTTTGTTTGAATATTACTGAACGGAATTGGAAACTTTTTTACACGAACTGTTTCAGAATAATAATAATTTTTCGGTGAAATTTTTATTATTGTGTAAAAATTGTTGTGAATTACAGGGAAAAGATCTGTAATTTTAATATCTGGTATTTGCATTTTACAAAAAAGTACATCAACGTTAAATTAATGAAAGTTATGTAAGCAAATTTCAAGTTTCAATACATTCAATTTACAATTTATTTTTACAGTGTAATTTTTTATTACAGTAAACTCTTGCAGCATAGTGATCAGCTCGATGGGCGTCTTGATGAGTAAATTGAGCGTCGAATATCGTTTACCCATGGAGAACGAGAGAAGCAAAGCGACGAGCGGGTTGCCACGCGTCAGGAACAGTGATTGGTCTCTCAGGTCGAAGATCAAGGATGCTTCAAATCCGACCATCAAAGCGTTTTTTTTCCGAGCTCCTGCGCTGCCATCTCCTTCATCCATGGCTAATTATCATCGATAGAGTAAAAATGGGGAATATGGACCGGTCCATATATCATTGATTTACGTGTTAATCGAGGTGGACCATATTCACCACTTTTACCCTATATCAGTTTCCACGAAAAAAAAGTATAAAATTGAAATTTTCACATCTCTTTCTCATAAAAATTGAAACTTGCAATTTTCATATCTCTTTTTTTTCTCGCGAAGCCTCTTCTATGAGGAAGCATTGTCTGTATTTTTGGCTCATAGAGGAAGCTTCGCGACAAAAAAAGAGATATGAAAATTGCAATTTTCAACTTTTATGAAAAAGCGATGTGAACATTTCAATTTTATACTTTTATGAGGAAGCAAAATGAATAAAAAAATATTATTTTTTTGTTGTCTCATAGGGGAGAGTGGTGGAACATGGAACAGAAAATCGGAATACATCCATGGGGTAAAACGCAATTTTGTAATAATCTTCTATATACTCCCAATAATTTTAGAACGTCCTATCCCACATAGCCAACCGTAGCACAGGCAAAGAAGGGCAATTGCTTGCCATCAAGCTTTGCTGTTCGCTTGCCAGCAATATTGCAACAATAGTTTCTATCATGAGATTGCAGCATATCGGTAGAAAAAATCCAGCAACGTTTGCTGTTCATTTGTTATTCTTAGCAGCTGTAAAGAGATCAAAATTCCTCCTCATTGGAAGCCAACTTCTAATTACACATTTCCTCAATCCGTGTTATTGCTAACGCTAATGAAAGCTTATTTTTTTCATGCGATGAAAGAGTTCGATAATGGGTTGTGTGAGATTCTATATTATGTAAATCGCACCAATTCTAAATACGGCATAAAAATAATTTCAAATAACCACGGAGTTAACCCGATTATTTAAATTGAATGTTAGTTGTTTTCATTTATCTCAGACTATACATTTTTCGTATTTCGTTCCACGTCGTATACAGGCATTTATATTTCGTCAATTGAAAATTAACGAAATTCGGATTCGTATAGTCTACAATTGGTTGGTTATAAATGATAAGTGTATAAATTATCGCCGAATGCTTAGAATGTAAGAATAAAATATATTGGTATTGGTATTACTATTGGAAGAAATGAATTATTACTGGTACAATTGACCCGGATCGACTGTTACAATCGACCCCACACATGATTATAAGCAAAGTTATCGTGGCATCGATTAATAACAATCTCAAACGGATCGTCCCAACGATCAAAATGTTCTGCAAAAATGTACCTTTCAATTCCTTGTGCTTGTTTGCACTAATATTTAGTATTGTGTTGCCTAGCTAACGCGATCCGAACAGCCGAAAAATCACTTCTGCACTCGCGAATCACATTTGGTTTCGGCGAACTGGTATTTTTGAAAACTCAACTATGAGGCGATTGCACGGCCATAAGGTGATGTCTATAATGTTGCTCACTTCATATCCGATGCGTCCGATCATGCGCAGCGTTGCGCGGCCGCTTGTACAATTGACCCGTGTTACTTTTGTCCCCGGTCTCCCCTAGAAAACAACCTTACAGTTGGTAATGAATAACGTTACATGATAATGAGTTATTTAAGAGTTTGTTTGTCTAAGAGTTTCTAAGATTACACGCAAAATAACCGTGACTTAAGCAAATTAATCCTCGTAGTGAGTCGCAGAGCACCAGCAAGCCCTTGCTGACAACTTGCTGACAATATGCTCATAAGAATTTTCAGCACTGAATGCTGGAAAAAACATCGGCAAAATTGCGGCACATGCCGCAATTTTTCCGCCGTCACGTGCGGACATATGCTGTTCATTTCCTGCCGGGTTGTTGGCAAAATGCTACCTCAGATTTTGTACCATCGACGCACTCTGATTTTCTGTCCCATTTTGCCCCGCTCTTCCCTAATTTTTATCAATAACACTAAACTCTGAATTTAACTTTGAATGAATAAAGTAACTGAGTTTAAATGACGCCTCCATTATCGCATATCGAATTACGAAATATTAAGAAAATTAAAAAAAAGTAAAAACATTATCAAATAAAATCAAATCAAACTAAATCACCGAATGAAGTGATTTCGAAGAAAATTTTATTTACGGCAGCTTCGATCTTACAGTAATTTTGTCTAGCCTTTCATCAATATGAAAATGAAAAAAAAAATATATAAGGGTGTTTTTCAAAAAGAATATTATTTTTAATTTTCCTCCCACCCTTTTAAAATATAGATTTCCTCTCATAGATTGTACCTCTCAGCAATCATTGAATTCGACAAGCATCGAAGTTCATAGGCAAACAATTTATGAACGAAACAACAGCTTTCGCCTCTCACGGGAATTATCGCCGGCGTTGCATGATCGATTCGACACTTTTCTTTTTTTTTAGTTCCGCATTCCGCTGCATTGCGACACATGACGAATGAACAAAAAAAAAAAAAAAAAAAAAAAAAAAAAAAAAAAAAAAAAAAAAAAAAAAAAAAAAAACGATGGACAACCATCTGCACCGTCGACCGGAAATCATTAGAATTTGATCATCGAGTACTTCGTGACAGTTGTTGACGAGCTTCCTTTTGTTTTCCTTTTGCCTCGATTGTCCGCACCCACCGACGCTTTTGTGACGGTCCTGAGCGTACGCACGTCGAACCGATGTCGGATGAAAGTCCCGACGTTATCGGTGGCGTTCCTCCGTGACAGCTGGGTCAGCCAAAACACGCCCGAGGCGGATCATCTTCGCTGCATCGTTTGTGTCGCCCGCGTCTCGCATACGGCGAACAACCCACCCACTGTCGAAAAGTTCAAATACCCGCGAGGATTGTTATCTCTACGCGAATTCAAAACTTTTGTAATCAGCGGCATGCTCGCTGCGCGAAACGTTTTTCTGTATCTCCGCGATTCTAGAAGCTCGACGTTTCATTCGCACGGATAGGGGAAAAGTGGTGAATATGGCCCACCTCGATTAACACGTAAACCAATGATATATGGACTGGGCCATATTCCCCACTTTTACCCTATGCGGATACGCGCGGCTCTCGCTGAAGGCCTCGTTCGCGATTGTTCTTTCGGAGTGTCATCGTCCCCGTAGGCATATTAATATCCTGCTTTCTCGTTATCGACGACGGGGCTTTTCGCAGCCTCTGACGCTGCACCGGCGGCTCGTTTTTATTTTACTTTTTTGTTTTTTCAATAAAATTTGAGTTACGATCAGTGGATGGAAAAAATTACACGGTTTTGTATTACGCTGATCTGAAAAGTTGGGGAAATAAGCAAATAAAAGATTGTTCTTGCGCACATTTCATGTCCGGTTAACTCTTTCGATCTGGCGGTCAATGTGACCCAACATTCGACATGCATTTCGACGGTTTTTCAACGTTTTAGGCACTTTTACAATATTTTAGACATTTTAGAACATTTTAGACATTTTAGACATTGTACAATATGTTAGACCTAGTACAATATGTTAGACATTGTACAATATGTTAATATGTTGGACGTTTTACAATATTTCAGACATTTTACAATATTTTAGGTATTTTACATCATTTTAGACATTTTAGACATTCTACAACATTTTAGACATTATACTGAACTTTTGACATTTTTTTTTACTTCGCATTAATTTTCTTAAATTGTAACTATTGAGACATATCCTACAATGTACGAAGTATATAAAAAAAAACAGTTTGTCAACAATTTTATCAAAAGCGTTGAGTGAAATTGATTTTAATTCGAGTGAAGCGTAAAATTTCACGATTAATTATCCAATGAGGATTACCGTTTCCTCCAAAGTCACCCAGTATACGCGATACAGTAAATTAATTCGTTGGTCTCAATGTTGTTTGCGTTCTCAGCAGACACGTTTGACATACGTTGAGGATGTGGATCATGTGTAATACGCACATATGCATCATATCGACCGCTCGGAAACAGTAGGGCATAACTACAGTTTTCGTAGTCTGATTCTACACCAGCCTCCTATTTTTTCCCCTCATCTTTTTCAATTTTCAATTGCTAGAATAAATTGCACATTTTTGAAATCGCAGATCTATGGTCAGGAAAATAATTTTAAAAAAATTGTTCATATAGACTTTCCATCGGGGATCAAAGTGACTCGCAGCATATTCTGCACGTGTGCAGACGTTTTTTTTCAATATTTATGACATTTTTCCAATATGTTTGACAA
This sequence comes from Ichneumoninae sp. A BG-2022a, assembly GCA_030522665.1. Lineage (NCBI taxonomy): Eukaryota > Metazoa > Arthropoda > Insecta > Hymenoptera > Ichneumonidae > Ichneumoninae sp. A BG-2022a. The sequence goes on along the minus strand of JAPYZC010001818.1, from coordinate 15,316 downwards.
CTTTTTAAACATTTCTTCAACATTTTTGCCATTTTTATAGACTTCCCATTAATTTTCTTAAATGGTAAATATTCAGACATATCCTACGATGTTCAAAGTATGTTCCACAATAAAAAAAAAGAGTTCAATCTGTCGTCCACTTGAAAAATAATTTCCAAAATAGTTACAATTCAGCCAAAAGGGTTCGGCGGACTGGATTTCAATTCGAGCGAAGCGTAAGATGTCACGATCCATTATCCACCGATGATTACAGTTTCCTCCAAAGTCACACAGTGTACGCCATACAGTAAATTAATTCTTTGGTCTCAATCTTGTTTCCGTTCTCAGCAGACGGGTCGGGTATGCCTCGCCGATGTGGATCATGTGTAGATATGCGCGTGTGCATCACATCGACCTCTCGGAAACGGAAGGGCTTAACCACCACGCCGAATTACACAAGTTACGCCCTTCCGTTTCGCAGGAGTTTATCCGCGATACGAGGCAGAGTGTTGGTGGCGGAATTGCATATGGCATGTATATATGGCATATACATGGCATTGCATATAGCATGCCCCGGAGGTTCGCGGGCCGGTGCAAGCAAGGAGGAGGGTTATAACGCGCTCGGGTTGCCGCAACGTTGCAGAAACAGGAACGAGTTCGTCAGTGTCGTAACTCCCCGTCGGCGATCTGCCGTAACGCACCGTGCACTGCGTGCGGAGGCGGTGGATTTCCACCGGCTCGACGTAACGCGCGGCAGACCGATATAAAACACTGTCGGAAAATTTGTCACAGATACGCCATCGTTTTTCATAGAGAAGCGCGGATTTTATTCCGAAAAATTGTGCACACCGGCATTAAATTGTCGATCGATCGAGATAGATCGCACACGAATGCGGACTGTATAAGACGAAAAAAAAAGAAGCGAAACGTTCGAATGGAGGTGAAGTTGACAAGTGAGAAGTTACAGACATTATGGACGGGAAAATAATTATTAATGATTTTAATAAATAAATAAATAATGCATTTGATGTAAAAATAAAAAAGTTCGGAGAAAAGCACTTTATTCTATCCCGCGTACACCCAGAAGAAAGTTTATTACAATCGAAGACAGTTTTTTAAGGACGAAGAAAAACGTTTATTTGCTTCATAACCTAATAGAGAGTTTATTAATTTATGGTATCTTTATTTCGTTGGTAGTGTCATTCTTATTATTATTCATGTTTATATGGATCTAATAAACAGATATTTATGTCAAATATATATTTTTTTTTCGTCACAGACTGCTACTTTTTATCGTATGGGAATAACGTGATATCTGAAAGACGCAGAAACGAATTTTTTGTTGAATAAGTTATTTTGTCTATCAACGAAGCATCGTCGAAGCAATTATTATTATCAAAAAACCGAAACAGTAAACAAAGTTTCATAAAAACAAAAAGATGAGTTGCAGCTCCATTGCAATGAGGCGATTTGCCGCAAAGAATAAATATAGACTTGCACTATCAGCAGAGAGATGTTTTCAGACGACTTCATGCCTCTGTAATGCGCGCTACCGGACAATAGCCGCGTTTGTCTTGACTTCAAATATACACTGTAAAAATAAATTGTAAATTTAATGTACTGAAACTTGAAATTTGCCTACATTACTTACATTAATTGAACATTAATGCACTTTTTTGGTAAAATAAAAATACTAGGGGCGGAAAGACTTCGGTCGATAGCCTGTTGACAATATAATTGTAAATATGTAATTGTATTAATGTTTAAAAAAAACTATAATGATCGTTGATGTATCGTATGTATTGTCAATAAAGACACTTACTACTACTAAAAATACTAGATATTAAACTTACAAATATTGTGCCTGAAATCTACAAAAAATGTTAATTAATAATAAGAACTTTACTGTAAAATTGCAACGCACATGTGTTTGAAATTACAGAAACAGTTTACGTAAATAAGCTTTCAATACCATTCATTAATTTTCAAATAATATTTTTTTTGCAGTGTATGATTTCTTTAGCACGAATAAACATTTATATTAAAGTACAAATATTTTGATAATTTTTTTAAACTTATACTAAAGAATAACCGGTATTTGAATCTAATAAGGATTTTGTTACGGCACGTAAACATTTATACTATCGTAATAAACGTCACTTGAAGGTCAAAATTTATTGGATTTTAATAAATCTTTTTTCAGAGTGTGTCTTCGACGATTTAATGGACAAATATTTGTCCGGTTTGGAAAATTGGAGAAAAACGTTGTCGCAAGCATTTCGCACCGATGTTCCGGTAGCGCTTCGACCGGACAGCTGCCGTAACTATTTTATTGCACCGAGGTTTTCTGCAGCCGACAGCGCAGACCGCGACTCGACGGTTGCGAGAAGCCGCGTGGAAAATGGCTCTCCCGAGGCTTTCGTCGATTATTCGTATTTTGTTGTTTATAATTAAAAGAATGTCCACGCAGAGGTGAGGTTCTGAAAATATTTATTTTGCATAATAATAATTCCAAAACGTTATTAACAAATTGATGAAAAATAAAATTGTTCATCAAATCTCCCGGAAACCTAACTTTTTTTATGAAAATGATTCGTTTACTTTTCTGAACACGGTATGAATTTTTTCAGATTTTTAGATTCACTTTGAATTTTTTTCAATGGGAAAAACGTATAGAAAGTCACAAAATGTAAACGTTCTATGAAAAATGAACGAATAATTTTCGTAAAAAAAAGTTATGCTTCTGGGAGATTTTTTGAACAATTTTACTTTTCATAAATTTGTTAATAACATTTTGTAATTATTATTATGCAAAATTAATATTTTCAGCATCTTTAACACTCTCGATTTTATTCAGATTTTTATACCATCGAGAAGTGTTTACAATTCCCCGTAATTTCTCTGAAACTTATGCGAAATGAACACTATTCGCAAGTGACTACCTTAAGTGAGGAGAGACGAGCAGCGGCGCATAAACGACGACGATAATGAAACCCTCTTCGGCCGTTGTTATTACGCGCTCCGCTGGATAACGTGATCGCAACGCTGCCGTCTTACTTTATGCAATACTTTATACATGTAACCATATTTTTAAAAATTAATTTTTATTATTCCCTTCGGTGAACTGTTCTTGGATTACGCGCCCAGTCGCCGATCTCGTTGCAACCTCGAAAAAGCGCGCATACGGAGACGTGAGAACTTCCGCAAAATCTTACACCTCTATTGCATCCTGCTGTCGCTACAAGACAGCGGGGCGTATAATACAAAGTAGATCAAGCGTGGCTTACTTGCGGTCAGCCGCACCACGTCGATACCCACTCGAGGCTAAATCGACGTCGAAGCCGGTGACAACTGCGGAGCTGTGACTAAAAACCGCAAACTGCTACTTTTATTTTTTTATTATTATTTTTTTGTACCTATGAAATTCACAGAAGCAAAGCTAACTCAATTCGCGGGTTTCTTGCCCGCTGCAGTCAACGAGGCTTGCAGGATCGGGAAAGCGACGATTTATTGAATCTAAATCGCCGCCGGGGGAGCAATTAATTTTTTTCGTCGATAAGCCTGTGCAACGAGCAGCCACTATTAAATGGAATGCTTTTTTGGGTACTTTGTGTAGTAATCGATACGCTCCTGGCAGCCGGCACGTGTTTCTATCGGGGTGAAATAACGTTCGAAGAAATTTGTTGCGTTGCACGAATTTTTTGTATCATCTCATTAATTTTTTATATTTATCGGAATAGCGCCTTACTAAATTAAACTAGAATGCTGGTGCACGAATAAATTTTTGTTTGTTTCAATAAATTGTTTATTAATTTATTGGAATGTTTTAAATTTTAAGTTTATCCGAAAATTATTGTCTGTCGGAAAAATTGGACATAATTTCTGTGGGTGCACACCAGTTTCTTGTACTTTATATCATAATTATATTAGTTGTACTTTATCGTAATCGTTGAATTTTGTTCTATAAAAAAAATTAAAAATCAACGATTACTTAAAAATCTGAAAAAATTCACACGTATTCAGAAAAATAAACGAATCATTTTCATAAAAAAAGTTTTGTTGCCGGGTAATTTGTTAACCAATTAATTTTTTTATGACTTTGTTAATAACATTTTGCAATTATTATTATTCAAAATTAATCTTCTCAATACCTTTAGTATACATGATTTTTTTCTGATTTTTACACCATCAAGAAGTACTTGCAATTTTCTCTTATTGTTGTCGAACTTATGCGAAGTCAACGCGCAGCGAGACTCCCTCTTTGAATTGAAAGTTTATCCACGAATTGTTGTCGTGAAAATCGTAGAAACAAATCATTTCTGCGATTGCGAGGCGTAGATTTATTTTTTTCTTGAGAATGATTTTTAAAGCCGAACGGGTGATCGAATCGGCTTCGGCCAACTTCACCGCCGCGAATGAGGATACCTAAAGGTGAACGTGCGCCTTCTGCTCACAAGCACGTACGCCCGATACTCGCAACATAGTTGGTATGTGAGCGCACGCGTCTTTGCCGCTCGCGCAACTCGATTAATTAATGGTCGTTGTGATAATTAAGTAATCACGAGAGTTTTAATAAAGACGTTTGAGAACAGTCGGTGGGGCACCGATGGAATTAAATTCACAACGGTTTATGCCCCAGTTCTCTTATAATTGTTCATTCTGACTACGCCGCGCATAAATAATCTGAGTCCGTGGATTAAGCAAGGGTGTTGGTTTTTTTTCTTATCCTTCGATCAATAACGAGTTTAGTCGTTAATTGAATTTATTCGACGGTAATTAGTTTTTTTTGCCTACTTAAGGTAATCGAGGCAATCTGTTAAAAAAGCAACCAAAGTGAAAATTTATCTCGCAAGTATACGCAATCCGAGAGTTTATTGTACTCTCGGAATTCGCAACTTTCGTAGCCAATCATGCAGTATTGCGAACCCACGATTTTTTGTTGCTGTGTTCGAGGGGTAAAAAAATGAAAAGTTTAATGGATTGCAGTGTTGAAAAATAATGTTCGTGGGAAAAAGTCATCCGACTTTTTGTGCAATGTTTTTTTTCACTTTACGATTCGCATAATAATTTGAAGCGTTGCATCGTAACGCGCAGTAATAATTCATAAGAGATTCATATCGGTGTGTGTATGATTATGAAAATTGCAAAAATAATCGAGCGATGAAGGCGATTCGGACAGTCGGGAGCTGAATAAAATAATATGTATATCGCGTATATCTCGGCTCTCGACTTCTGTAATCAGCAATAATTCTTGCGAGTCCGCAACACTCTCGCCTCGCTATTGTTGAGTCGTGACGTGAGAATTTCATATTTCGCTTTCTAAGGTGCGCGTCGGCTGCGGGCGTTCCTTCGTTGTCCGAACACGAGAGAATTTATTTATAACGCGACTTGCATAAGCCTTTTGATTGTAACTTTACGACCTGTACAGGAAGTTTCGTGCCAATAAAAAAAATTAGTTGAGTATCCTGAAAAAAAAAATCGGGCCGAAAGAAATAAGTCCCGGCACTTGTTTTGCCTCGGCCATAGGAAAATCAAATTACACTGTCGATTCCCGCCGAACGAAACAAAAATAGCAGCCGTTTATGAAAAAAAAAAAAAATCCGAAAATCCAAAAATAAATGGAATTTCAAATTCATCGTATTATCTGTTAATTTTTCGTTTACTCAATAGATAGATTTTTTATTTCATCTATTTTTTAAATCCAAAAAATCCAATCATGCAAACATTTTCTAAAAACAGATTTAAAATTTATTGTATTATCTGTGAATTTTTTGATGAATTAAATTGATAATTTGTAATAAATTTATCACGTTAATAACTGAAATGGAAAATATATTGTACTATATTGCGCATATGGAAAATAAAATTGCACTGTCAATTTCCCCCGAGCGAAATAAAAATAGCAGTCATTTATGAAAAAAAATCCATAAATAAAAAGAAATGTAATAAGAAATTGCAAATTCATCGTATTATCTTTTAATTTTTCGATTAATTAAATTGATAATTTTCAGTAAATTTAACGTGTTAATAATTGAAATATCGTTGCAGAACGTAAAAAAATGTAACTGTGTCGATTTAATTCTCCGAAACGAGCATATCGAAGAAAAAAACACGATGTTTCTGCGGGGCTGCGTGCCGATGCAGGAAATAAATTTATCCATAAATCGGGTATCGAGAATTCCAACCGTGGGCTGTCTCGCGGCCGCCGATTCCGCGAGAGGCGGTGCGCGGCCTCGACTCGGACTCGGCGTCGATTAGATACGACGCGAGCCTGTTTTCCCGCTCCGCGTAGCGGTGCAGCAGCTGCTGGTGTCCTTAACGTCCTTAACGGTGGAAATACCAGACCACACTGTGTCCAATCGCTCGTAAGAGAGTTGAATTAGTTTCGTAAGCGTTGCGCTCTGTTTCTGTTTCGCGATGTTAAATTGCCGAGCCATACGCAATTTTCCAATTAGGTTACCGAACGGGAACGCGACTGCCCCGACGCCGGTGCCGCTGGTTTACGCGCTATCCGCACTCAATACCGATTTTAAAGGGTTGGGCCACATTGATATATTTTTTTTATTATAAAAAAAAGTTTTAAGGATTAGGCCACATTGATATATTTTTTGTATTATTAAAAAAAACAGGGTTTTCAGAAACATGCCCTTTAAGGTTAAGTGAAAGTCACGTGACGGGGCCATGAGTCTCACACACATAGGAATAGTTGCAATTTTCAAATTAACTTTATTCAATGGTGCTAATTTTGTTGAGATAAAATACTGTTGAATCGACTAAGACTCGGGCAGGGACGTTCAAATAAATATTCAGTTGGTCGAAGTAAATATTTTAATGACTCAAAAATATTTTTGTGGAATCACCCAACAAATTGCTGAACTAATCAATTTTTTAGCTGTACCACTAAAATATTTAGTTGAACGTCCCTGCCCGAATCTTAGTTGATTCGACCGTATTTTTTTTATCAGTGTATGCATCCGGCTCGAATTTGCTTTTCCCTCAAAAAAATGTGCACCCTTGAGAAAAGTTCATTACAGTTTTCATTACCGACCGCGATATTTCACTTCCCCTTAAGGTGATGTGAAATACCTCTGTCGGAAACAAAACTGTACAGAATGCCGTTTTGAGACCTCAAATCGCTCAGAAAAAAAAATTATCTTTTGCAGGGGAATCGGTAGACGCAAGGAAAGACAATTTTCTTTTTTCCCAGCGATTTGAGGTCACAAAACGGCATTCATTACAGTTTTTGGTGCCAGCTGAGCATGGGGCAAGTGGGCGGGAGGGTGTTGCACATCACTTTTAGGTACAAAAATATTTATTTTAGACAATTCACAGATTACCTCACAACAAAAATCCCGGAAATTCAATTTTTTTTTGCTCTCTTCGGGCATTGACTAGGCGTTCAAAGAAAAAAGTAGGGTTCTCGAAAACATGGTTCTTAAGATACATAAATATTTGTTTTAAGCCCTCACAAAAAACAATCCCGGAAATTACTTCTTTTTATTTTTTTCGGGAATCGATTAGCCGTTTTTTATTTTTTAAGAAGTACGATTTTACTGAACATGCCCTTTCAGGTCCAAAAATACTAGTTTGAAACTTTTCACAGATATCTTCACAAAAAAAAATCCCGAAAATTCAGTTTTTATTGGGTATTGCTTTTTTCGGATCTCGAATAGGCGTGTAAATGAAAAACGTTATAACAATTTTTTAAAAATAACGATTCTCGACAACTCTCTTTAAGGTACAAAAATGTTTATTTTAATCACTTCACAGATGTCCTCATAAAAAATCCCAAAAAATCCGATTCGTTTGCCTCTTTTTCAGCCATCGACTAGACGTAAAGCCTTAAAAGCGACCTCGAGATTGTGACAATGAACATTTTCGTTCGCCAGTCCAATTCAGCTTGCAATCCCACGCAGTAAAAAGAAGTTTGTACTTTGTACATCAACTTATTATCCACAAACGTTCACAATCTTCATTTGTTAATTTTCCGATTACACCATCCGTCTTCTGCTTTTACAAACAAAAGTACCAACTGCAATTGTTAATAACATGGGAAATAGAAGTACAAGTTTCTATATTCAAGCTTTAACAGACGACTTTGTCACTTATTTAACAACATTATTTTTACTAAACTTCGTATTCGTATTTTATGAAATAATTTTTTACTGTGCACAAAGCCCGAGCTCCGACGTTCGGCGACGAGAAACCGATCGATCTTAAGAACTGTCGGAGCTTGACATAATTTTTCGTCACCGAAGCTCCGAGCACAGCTTGCACACTGCACATAACGAGCTTAACACTGATGGCTCATCGTTTTTTTTTCGCGCAATCGTGCTCGAGTGTATATCAAGTTTCGCCGATCAAACATCGTCGTCAAATTCGGCACGGACGTCGAGACGAGGGTCTAATCCTTCCCTCGACTGCCTTCGCTTTACGCATCGTGTGCACTCGATACGAGCGTGACTGATCAAAGGCACACACGTATCTGTATTCCGCGGGTAAGACGGGTTGCTCAATCGAGAAACGATCTTATGATTTTAACGATCGTGAAATCGCTTCGCGGCGTTGTATTTTTTTTTTTTTTTACGGCGGCGAACGGACGAAAATTATACCTACTCGCCGAGCAGCCGAGGAAAATGCGAACGAGGTTGGCGTTTTCTTTTTCCATTTTTTTTTTTCATTTTCTTTCCGTGGCGCCGTGAGCGGCGAAGACTGGACGAGAAAAGCTCACAAATGTTCACTCCGTAAGAAAGTTAAATAAATTACTGGTAATGCAGATGGTAATTATTTGACTACCGTAATTGTCTTCTCGCGATCTCATTGCTGAAATTCCTACCAGGGACGCTTGAATAATAAGATCGGAATTACTGAGAATTTTTTATTCCACTCCTATCTTCATTTTTACGTATTTATTCCACATTGACGATTTTTTCTCGCTAATTTTATAGTACAATTAGTGAAATATACTATTTCTTGAAGGTAAAAACAATTTTTTTTTAATAAATAAATAAATTATAGACATTCGTGGAAATTAAATGTTCTTTAAATGTGCAAACCTCTTTTTCTTTTTGTATGGATTTTATTACAGTGTTTTCAATACGCTCGGATGTGATCTGCGAGTCCGCGAAGTAAATCATAATCGTTGAATTCACTTGCGAAAATTGTGTCCTTCAGGATTTTCGGAAATTCGAGCGAATTTCCGAAAAAGTCTGTTTACGAGCTTTTAATGATTTTTTTTTTTAAATTCCTTTAAAGTTTCATCGAGCTCAATTCGATATGTTTTTACGCAATTTTATGACATAGTGTTTTTATTTATTATATATTATTTTTTATATAATAATAATATATAATAATTATTCACATATTATTATAGCTACAAAATGCATTTAATAACTGGGATATAAAAAATAATAACAATAGTAATTTAAAACAGAAATTTCCGTCAAAACATTTTCTATGTTTAAGTACACAAGATATTCGATGGCAGATAAATTATTGCAGATATTGAAATTAGTTCATATCCGACGACTCATCGCATCCGATCGGACAAATCTATATCTCCATATAAAAAGGTGCTTCATAAAAGATATCACTGCAGAAACATCACTTCCGGACGAAAACTGAGATTTCAGACCGGACGTGATATTTTCTCTAGATCACTTCACTTCCAGTTGAATATTTCGTTTCTTAACCGGATGTGATGTCATTTAAAGGAAACATCATTTCCGGTTTGAAAAATCTCATTTTTCGACCGGAAGTGACTTCATCTACGGCGAACCTAATTTCCGGTTTGAAAATCTTATTTTTCAACCGGAAGCAACGTTTCCGCTAGGTGACGTCACTTAAGTGACGTTTTCCCGTATGACGTTACTTTTGTTTTGAAAGTGTGATTTTCAAATCGGAAGTTACGTTACAGAGATTATTTTTTATTTGTTTCCGAAATGTATCTCGAATGCAGGCAGCAACAGAAACGTGTGAATTAAGGAGGGGCGTTCCAGCGCCATCGAATTTCAGCCGCGCACGAATCGCGAGCAATATTGTCTATATTAAATCCTGATACATTAAATTTTACGATATGGATCGTCGGAAAGTTTTTATTTACTTTTTCGGGGCGCCTTGGAAAAACAAAATTGCGTTCAAAAATCACTAAAGTTTCGCGAAGCACGTACTTAGTTCACAGTTTTCTCGTAACAGCTTATGCCCGCATAAAATATATATAATGCGTATCAAAAAGGTGCGCCCGACGTGTGCGTAGTTACCGTTAAAGCCCGTTGCCGAGTCTCGATCGGGCGTCGCGCCTTTTGCCGATAGAAATATTTTTTATCGGAAATTGGCGCGACCTCGATTCAGAAATTGTACACCTTGCTGCGAGACGGCGAGCGGCAATAGCGAGGCGAAATTATTTGAGCGGGACCGAGACGGCGACAACATTTTCTCCTATGCGTTCCCGAATGATAAGATAGAGTAAGGCGGAACGAAGCGGACGGCAGGTTTCGCGACCCCATTGCCGGAGCCGCGCGAACCATTATCAGACGGCCTCTATCAATGAGAGAGTCCTTTCATATCGCTGACTACGGCCTACCCCCTCATCCTGTTCTCGCAAATCGGTATCGTTTCACCCACTTTCGACGTACTTGCGGCGATTTCTACAAAGGGAATAAAATAAATAAATAAAAATTCTTTTAATCGGATACGAAATTTATTTATTTTATTTATGGATTATGAAATTGTACGTTTTTCCTTCAGAAACTACAATTATCAATCCTGGTGGGATTATGAAATCGTGCACTGTACGAAAAAATTAGTATGAAAATTTATATACAATACATGGTTTAAAAAAATGTAAAACCGATGGATTAAATTTGATATGCAAACAAGATTTATATTCGTATTCGTATTCGTATTTTTAAAGATTTTTTCAAATTGTCTATAATCATATATAATTAAAAAAAGGAATTTATTGATCGCCACAATGTAAAAATCTGATAAATTTGTGAAAAATCATGTGTCACATATAAGAATTTTTAAGATTGGAACCAGAGTGGGCCGACGGTACTGTTTATTTCTTCTCACTCTTTTCGACAAAGAATGTAAGAAAAAATCAGTCGATTATGGGTTAACGCTTGACTTTCTTGGGCACAAACGTTGAACGTGGCACCTCTTAGGATTTTTGCTTAGGTCCGTCTTTCGCGAGGTTCAATTTGAGATTGAAATCTATACTTTTGGATGGTGGAAAGAATTGTTTTCAATAAATTAATACTACTGTACATATTTAGAATTTCCTGTAAACAAAATAAAACAAAATAATTAAAGAATATGTATTTTGGGTTTTCTACAAAAAAAAGTGACAAAAATTTAATCACCCACCCCGTAGAAGTATATATTTCGATGTAAAAAAACCTCTCGCGAAATGCGGTCGTTGACAATACGTTTAAAAGGTGCCGCATTTTTTGGGTACAAACGCCAAACGCGGCATTAGGATGTTTTTCTAAGGACCGTCTTTCCAGAGGTTCAATTTGAGATAAAAAATCTATACTTTAAAAGGGTGGTATTAAAATGACAAAAAAATCAATTTTTGAAACACCCTACACGCGGTGAACAAGATTTTTTTTTTTTTTGCTAAGGGCCAATTATACACTTCGGCTCGCATGACCGGCGCGCAGTGCCTCGAATATCACTTTGTAAATAATAAATCGTCGACACGCTCCGCGCGGATACCCGATTCTTTATTATTATCCTTAATGACCTGTCTGTCACAGCGCTAATTTTCATACCTCGGATATACGACGCCGTTCGACGATCGCGAGCGCGATAAGAAGCGGTACAGGTTGACAAGAGCATAATCGGGAGCATTTTAACGGGAGCCGCACGACGGAGCCATTAATCATAGGGTGGAGCGATAATAAACGCCGAGGGATTATCTCGTGCTCAGATACCGAGACGGTATCTCCTTATCGACATCCGAACGACCGTCACGCGTAGAGGCTATATAGTTAACAAAAACCTTTAAAAAACTTGCGTGCGCTAGAGTGCGCACAGACATTTTCGAAGAAATTTAAAATTGCGTACAGGGTAAAAGTGGAGAATATGGCCCGATCCATATATCATTGATTTACGTGTTAATCTTGGTGGGCCATATTCACCACTTTTCTCCTAAAAAAAAAAATTACAACATTTTTGCATGGCTTTTTGCAGAATCATTGACTATTAACCACACATGCTGTGTGTCAAATTTCAGCTTGATCGGTCGAGCTGAGTTATAGCAGTTTGAATTTTTAGCGTCCGATTCACACACACACACACACATCCGAACATTTATTCTAAATGTGATTTTTCGATGTTTTGGGACATTCCGAACACGTTTCCATTAAAATCTCGAACGTTTTTTTTACCATGACAAAGCTTCCTAAGCTATGAGGAAGAAAAAAAACAAAAAAAGTGCTATAACTCAAAATTTGCAAAAGCTAGAGCGCTAACACACGTTTTTCAAAAATGTCAAAATCTGATAAAATCTGAACGAATGTTTCAATTATTGCCTAAATTGTAACAAAGAGAGGCACGCAACGACTCTACATGTTTGCCAAACTTCAACCCGATTGATAAAACAGTTTTTGAGTTATAGACGGTAGAATTTTACAGGTCTGGCACGACACCCACACATCCATCCAGACATTTTTTTAATGTAATTTGTCGCCGTTTTTGAACATTCTGAACACGTTTTCATAAAAATCTCTAAACATTTTTTTCCAGAATAAAACTTCCTCCATGAGGAAGCAAAAACAAAAAATGAAGTAGTTCTGACAATACTCGTGCGATGTACATAGGGAGAAGATTCAGGTATATACGTATGAACGAAGTCAAGTGTGGGGATGCTCGTTCACGTCCGGGTTCTCGCTTCGGCCCAGCCGAGAGACTTCCGCTATATCAAGTGGCCGCACCCTGCATCCACCCGGCCACATCCGGATTTTTGCGGTGAGGAAGGATTCCTCGTTGAGTGCCGGCGCGGCAATGCGATGGAAGAAGAAGAGATCTGAAAAGGAACGAAAAAAAGGAAACCAGAGTATCAGCCCGCACTAGTTCGGATAAGGAATTTTGTTCCTCAGCGATTTAGCACAAAATTCTGGCAAAATTTTTTTCATTTCCGAAATGAGAATTATCTATTTCTTTTTATTGTTATCAACGATTAATTATTTAAGTGACCACGTTGTTGGAGCTATGGACGTATGGATAATTTGTGCTGCAGTGTAGAAAAATGCGTTGAAATGATTTAGACGCGTTGTCGGCGTCATTACGAGCGTCATGCTTCAGAGGAGCACTTTCACTGTGGCTCTCGACAGTGCTAGCGACGCCTTAGAAAATCGTGAATAGCACTGTGCAACTTACAATCACCGGAAATATCTGGTTAATTAGATTGCGCAACATCGACGCTTCAAAGCAAGGGAATCTCCATAAAATTCGCTAAAATCCAATTTGACGAACCTGGGATAATAATTGTATCACGGATATATCGTCGATTATGGTAGATCAGAGCTGGGCAGCACTGAAAATAAATTGTAAATTTAATGTACTGAAACTTTAAATTTGCTTACATTTCTCACTTTAATTAAACATTAATGTACCTTTTTTTGTAAAATAAAAATATCAGATGGTAACATTTTTTTTTAATTCGCCTGAAGTTTACAAAGATTTTCATTAAAAGTACAAATTTTACTGTAAAATTGCAATGCTCATGTCTCTGAATTTTCAAAAACCGTTTATGTAGAAAAGCTTCCAATACCGCTCATTAATTTTTTAATTTTTCTTTGTTTTACAGTGAGTACTTCAAGTACGTAATTGAAGTACACTAATACTTTTTTTACGATTTCCGGAACCAAGTACAAGTACAAGTATTTTTTGAGTACACGCTCGCATTACGGATAGTCGACGAGTCGCATGTTTCTATTAATGTATGTTTCTACAGTGTATGATTAATATATTAATATTCTATCAATGATTTGTTAATTCTTAATCTATTTAAACTTATCAATTAGTCTAATTTTAACAAGAATTTTTTTCGATATTATGTTTATAAAGAAATTCTATTATATATTCCATTCCCTTTTGGTAATGACATTTTTAATTACATTTTTAAATGGATTTCTCAAAATGGAAATGAATGTAAAGAAGAGATTAAAAATAGCATCAAAACGAGGAATTACCAACATTTCAGTTAGCGAATTTTTACAATGAGGAAGCCATGTGTTGATAACTTTGGACCTTTTTCAAAATCCTAGATAACGTTTAACGGTACGAACCTAAATGCAAAAAGTACTTGAGAAATACTCCAAGTACAAAAAGTACTCGACACTTCAAGTAAACTTGTAAAACTTGTGAAAGTTGTAAAATTGTAAACACAGTGCAAGGTACGCGAAGATTCGTTAAATGCACTTCAGTAAAGTCCACACGGCAGGGTTGCATTCAATTCGATTTTTTGTTGTAATATTAATTTTAAGAAATGTTAACAACGTTGTTCCAGATTCTCAATGCCAAACCCGAGTCCGCGTTTCTCCCGACTCCAACGAGCCCCCGATTAATGAAGCGTGGAGAGCCAGTGCTTTTTTGTTGCTTTACCACTAACGACTCGACTTCCTCCAGCGTTAACCGCACACCCTCCGCAACTATGCCAAGAATGTATCGCGGACGATTACCGTCCGTGTAATTATCATTCCAGCGATTATCGTTCTTCAATAAAAAACAAAAAACATTCATAATTTAACAACCCACCTTAACGACCCTTCGGATTCCTTGTAAGGAATTCTTCATCCACCCGAACTCCTCCCATTACCATCAAACTTTCGGCCGAACTCGAGTACGATCCTCATCTATTTTCATTTCCATACTCGCCCCCGATATTTCGGTATTTCTCCGAGCCACATCATTTTGCCCAACTACAATCGGCTGAATCGTCGTATGGCCGAAAATCATGATTCCGAACGCGTTTCGTCCGAATAGTCCAACTTACGAAATTGTATTTTTCTGAATCGTAAACTGCCGAATCTTTATTTTTCCGAATCGGCAAGTTTTAACGATTCGTCAAGTTTGACGATACACTCGCAAAAAAATTGTTGGGACAACAAGCATTTTTTTACCATAACTGATTTAGCTGGTTAACATAGGGACAACAAAATATTTTTGCTGTGGTAGAAAATATTTTTGCTGTGGCAGAAAATATTTTTGCTATGGCAGATAATATTTTTGTTGTGGCAGCAAATATTTTTGCTGTGGCAGCAAATATTTTTGCTGTGGCAGCAAATATTTTTGCTGTGGCAGCAAATATTTTTGCTGTGGCAGCAAATAT
>JAPYZC010001817.1:0-17080 GCA_030522665.1 Ichneumoninae sp. A BG-2022a | reverse complement strand
TTATAAAATTATAAAATTATAAAATTATAAAATTATAAAATTATAAAATTATAAAATTATAAAATTATAAAATTATAAAATTATAAAATTATAAAATTAATGGGAATCTGCTAATGAGCTGCGTGGAGCCGAAAAAGAAAATCTGTCTCTCGACGAGAAATTTGGTACATTTGGGACGACACTTTATCTACAAAATTTCGTCGATCACCAAAACTATCGAGTTTCTGGCATACGGACGAACGAAACGTGAGAAACGCGTGCGAGTGTCCGTGCGAGGAGATTGTAGAAAGTGACGCGCGACTTTCCACAGCCCAGCTGTGTTACGAGCCGGCCTCGCAGCTCCACTTTAATCGTTTAACTGCTCTATTCGATTCTTTCACCGGCACGCATTTGCCAACAGGTGGAATATCGTTTGCTCTCGAAGTCAATGCCTCCGAAATGAAAAGTAACGCGCGCCGATGTGTACCCGTGCGATACGGAACGGACTCCTCATCTCCGACCGTGAGAGCCACGCGATGGGGGATCTGCACAAGATGGGCTGTTAAGTGTATCGAGCACATTTTTTTATATTTTTTTTTCATCCCTACAGAGAAATTAATAAAAGCTCAGACCCGATTCAGCTTCGATCGAACCCTTTCTTTCCAATGCAACTGTAATTCTTAAATGAAGCTTATATCAATTCAGCATCATGTAAGAATTACCTTGCGTTCGTAGATGATCGGCACAATAAAAAAACGTCAATTACATTTTTTATTATCGACCACGATATTTTCTATACTCTTAAAGTTGAATAATCGATTTAAAAATAAAACTATTACTACTAGAAGGAAATTTTTTCTATTAGTTCCAGTCGGCAAGGCAAACTAATTAATATTTTCAACAGTGCAGACCACCAACGCCTAAATGTAAATTCTTACAGGAAGCGTATGTCAATTAAGCATCATGTAAGAATTCTCTTTCGGCCGTAGATGGTTTGCACCACAAACAAAAATTAATTACAGTTTTTATAACCGCCGACAGTATTTCACGTGCTCTTAAGGCTGGACAATCGAGATAAAAAATCTGCTAGTACTAGAAGGAAGATCTTCCATTAACTCCTCCGCACTCACTTAGAGCTCAGTTGGCAACGAATACTGTAATAAATATTTTTAACCGTACCGACCATCAACGACAAAATGTAAATTCTTACACGACGCCAATATCAATTCAGTATCATGTAAGAATTACCATTCGGTCGCAGATGGTCGGCACCATAAAAAGTAAATTACAATTTTTATTACCGACGACGGTATTTCGCATGCTCTTAAGGCTCAAGAATCGAGGTACAGAAATAAAACTACTACTAATACTAGAAGGAAGTTCTTGTATTGGCTAACGAGGCCTCCGGCTCTCCGTCTAATTCTCGGCCGGTTTACCCGTAAACGGGGTTCTCGATTGAGCGTCGCAGTGACGACCATCATTAACGGAGAGCCGATCGAGCGAAAGAAAGAGTCAGACATGGAATGGGACGTAGGGAGGTTGCGGCCCGTTTGGTAGAGCAGTAGCTCGAGCCAATCCAGGGCTCACCGAGAGAGTGAAAGTGAGTTCCCCACCCAAAGTGGATGTATTTGTTGCGTACGGTTAAAAAAATCTATCTGTATCAGAGAGACCGCAAACCGAGCGGCTGCACTGGCCAGTCGGGAGCCTCGATAAATAATCTTACGGGTGCGCGATCCAGGGTGGGTCTCCGGGCCGCGTGCCGGCGGCGGCGACGAGACGCGTGAACGCCCTGCGTTCTCGCCGCTCCGGAGCACCGTAGAGAGTGGCCAATTTATTCCGTCTATGTGTGTGTGCACTGCAGTACACAACGGGCACACCGGTGTGTGTATGTATGTGTCGGGCTGAAAGATATAAGGCTCTTATTACGTTATCCTTCGCGGCGTTCGAGGCATTCGATACAGCATTGGGCAACAACGGTCCCGCCGAAGAATCGACCAAGTACGGTCGTTGACCGCCGTTTCTCGTACGCTCATTCTTTTTCCTCTTTTTTTTTTAAGCAAAAAAGTATATTTTTTATAGGTCGATTATTGATTGTCAATAGTAAAATAGTATCCCATTTCCTGCTGGCCGCACTCTTGACCCCTGGGACGAATCGGAGCAGTTACATTAATTATTGCATTATAGGAGCCTTTAAGGCATTTCTCTTTTTTTTTGGGTGATCGGCTTATTTTTAGTATTTTTTTTTAATGAGTGTAGCGCGAGAGATAAATTATTCACGGTAACAGCGGTGAGACGTGTTCCGCGCGTGTCTCAAAGAAAGCGATTCTTACGCAACGAAAGGGGGACCGACGAAGGGACAAGTCGTCCAGCTGGTTGTGCGATCGGGCACGGCCTGCCCCTCGGGCGAGTCGCGCCACGCCAAGCTCCCGCCCGCGGCCGGGCCAACACCGGCCGTACCTACTTGCCAGTCTCCAACTGGTCCGTATCAACTTACGCACGCAGTGGGACTCGCTTTCGCGTAAAATCGTCAACCGGTCGCCCTGCGGACAAACCGGACCACCGAGCATCGCCACTCGGGCTGCCCGGGAAATACCAGGGCGAATAGCTTATCGCTAGTTTTTGAGAAAAGTATTCCGTCAACCGGCTTGAACGACTCGTCGGAACCAATAGCTCTGGACTTACGGCTACGATGGAATTTCTTACGGTCGGAAACTAGTTCGTTGCGACGATCGATATCCGAACCTTTCTCAACTACTTTTACTGGATATTATTCAACGTTAAGGTGAACCGACAATCTTCCCTCAGATCTCATGTTTTCGACAGGGAGAAAAAATTTGTCACCGAAAGAGAGAAACTCGCTTTTGTACCGAAACGATTTCAATTTGAGCTTTCCCGACTATTCGAGCAGGATATAAATCCATCCTTAAAATGATGCAAGACTCTTTGATGTAACTCTATCTTAGTTTTTGAAAACAACAAATTTTAATATAATACCGGAAACTAGTGGGCCGTAAACTTTTACTGGATATTATTGAAACCTTAAGGTGATTCGACAATTTTCCCTCAGATTTCATATTTTCGACCGTGAGAAAAAATGTATTTACCACCGAAAAAGAGCAACTCACTTTTGGATCGAAAGGATTGCAATCTGAGCTTTCCTGGACTACTCCGGGCAGAATAGTATAGTAAAATGTAGTATTCTATTTGTATCGTATGGCTTCGCATTGGACAGGATATAATCCACCCTTAAGGTGAGCCGAGACTCTATAATTCATATCTTTGGTTTCGGAAATAACAGATTTTAATATAATGCCGTAAACGATTGGGCAGTAAACTTTTGCTGGATACTATTCAACCTCAAGGTAATCCCAGAATCTTCTCTCCGATTTTCGATAGTGAAAAAAAAAGATACTTTGCCACCGAGTAAAAAAGTGGACCTCGCTTTTGTATCGAAACGATCGTAATTTGAGCTTTTCTGGACCACTCGGGCAGAATATCATCCACCCTTAAAGTGATCCGAGACTCTTCGCTGTGAACCGATATTATCGGGTTCGAAAAAAAAAATTTTATATAATACCGGAAGCGAATACGTTGCTTTTATATCGCGACGATCAACTACTTTGGATTTATTTCTTCAATTTTTAATTTTATAGTCTCAAGCCTAAAGGTGGTAATACGGATAAAACTGGCTCGTAGATTTATCCGAGCTACGAATGGCGCCGCGAGGGTTGCATTGTTACTTCGTGCTGTATATTAACGCCGCGATAACGCTCGAATGCCTATCGTGTAAATCGGAATTAACAGACACCGAGATTTCCTATCACCGGCATACATGCAGCCCTACAATGTTGGGTTGACCGTTCCGCTAGCTCCCGAGATATCGAATAGCGAACCGGTTATCGGCTGCGTGCACGTTTTCTATAATAATTATTATCAAGAAATTCTGCGGGGAACAGGGCGCAATTTTATAACCGGTATGCACTATGTGTAACTAGATTGTACAATGACTCCTATCGAGGAACCGCAGCGACTGAGTGTTGCGTCAACGCGGAATTGAATTTTAATGCAAATCAGGAGCTATAATAATCCTATATCGATCAACCAGTTATCTGTCTCGTAAATAATATTAATGGTCAACCGAGTGCATTGACGTTGGATCAGCAAAAATAAATGCGAAAAAGCACTGCTCTGCAAATAAACTCTATTTTTTTTTTACTATCCAGCTTTTTAATGAGGCCAACTAAATCACATCACTCGATGATAGTGTCGTTACTTTATTTTTGTTTTTCGTTATTTTTATTTATTCTTACCTCAGATCGACTACGAGCCACGGAGTAGATGACGTTATGTAGTTTTTATTTTACTTTTTTTTACGAAACAAAAAAAATATTCGTTAAAAAAAATGATCACGGGACACAGACAGGACAGGTACAACACGCACGGGGTTTATCTTGGGCCCCCCGGTACGCGGCATTCGCTTATATACCGAACTACGCTGAAAGTTTCCACCACCAGGCAAACCCGCGCTCGTTTACGGGGGGGCTGGTGGGAGTCTGCACGCTTTACGAAGCTGCCTGCGCTCCTGCTACACCATTACATACCGTGCTCGAAACTTGTATATGAAGTAAATACGTGCATGTCGATACACCGAACAATGCGTCGAGAGCATCTTCGAAAATTCGGGGGACGAGTCGATCCTTCCTTCGTTGCGCAATCTCTAATGATCTGGTCGAGGACGAAAGAAAGCATCGCCCGATATGTGTAGAGCGACGAGGTCGTATCTAAAAAAAATAATAATAAAAATTGTATAATTAATTGTATAAGTTGTAATAATAATAAATATTGCAATTGCCCCAGATAAAACTCGATTTAATCTACTTCGGTATTAAAGGCGGTGTGTAAACTTAGCTAGAATCAGCTCGCAGCTTATAGGATATCCTATTGTCTGCTCGTGCACACAATACGTGTGTTACACTTATTATTCTATGGAACGGGAGAGCGAGTGACTAATTTAGTGTGCGAGTTACCGGAGTCTCTGACATTATGAGTCAGATGTTCTACGCGCAATATTTTTGTTCCAGCAAGATTCCATCGCATGTAATATCCTGGCCGAGAGTCTTAAGCTTTAATTATACAGAACTTATCAGTTTACAATGTATCGCGGAAACAAAAAAACTTGCTCGCATTAATCCTCACTCTGCCACAGATGAGAATGAATTGCTTTGTAATTAAATTAATATCTGTTATATGGACATATTTTGTATATTAAATTTAACAGTCGTAATGCGAGTGAATACTATTTTGGACGAGAATTAGTCGATTTGTAAATGAATTAATGTCTTGTATGCACAGATTTTCTTAGAATTTTTCATTAAAAAAATATAGACCGTATATCAAATTTAACAGTCGCAATGCGACTGAATACTATTCTCCTTCTGGAAAGATATAAAAACGGTGGTGTTTCCACGAAAATGATCGTTGTTCGTGCTGATGCTGACACGCTTGGTCAGCTGGGCACAGAGAGGGTTTTAAATTTTGCGCAATCCTCGATGACCGGAAACGCTTCGTGGATAAATTATCGATCGAAAGTCATTTCAAAATTGTGAAATTTTTTTTGTTATCTTTATTGCTCTCAGCCTGTCCATTTTCTGTATCGACGATCGGAGTGGCGAATTCGTCACCGAAAAAGTTACTGGCTCGTTGTCCATGTGACGCACGGATTGCGAGCGGTGAAAGGGCTTTCTATTAGGCGCTCGTTTTTTCGGTTTCTTTTTTTTTCGTTTCTTTTTGTTTGTTTAAGTTTATTCGTTTCTCGCTGCCGTATCGTCGAGAGAGCGACAAGATCTTTTTTTTTCGTGAACGCCCTTTCCAGGTGAAAAAAAATGCGGCCCACGGTTTTTATTTATTATTGACGAATCTCGTCGTTCATCTCGGGCGTCTGGCGATCGGCCCATCTTTGGAGATCCTCGATAGCCATGACTCGCTGCAATAAGCCAGGCGAATATCATTCGGTGAAAACAATGAGCGCGCACCCCGAGCGTATAAAACACTCGGGCATATACCAGAGAAAGAAAGCGCAATTGATCCGGATTCATACATTTCAATAAATTAGTCGCTGTTCAGTGCGTTGAGAATTCGACGATGATATCACGTGTGCGAAGAGTACGGTAACACACTCTCTCGATGAACTTTGTGTATTTACGACTGTTAAATATAAGTGTTTACGGACACTCGATTCAAGACTGCTCGTCGCGTTCGGGACTCTCGAAACCGCGATGGGAAATCATTGAAAGTTTTATCTGTCCAACTCAATAATGATACTCGCTCCTACATCGCTTTCCATGTCGAATTTGTTCGATGGAAGACGCGCTTCTCATAATTTTTTTAAAACTATAAATGACTGAATGAAGTAATAATTTTTTTTTCATAAAAAAAAATGTTATGAACTTTTCAAAGGACTCAAGGAAATCGATTTTACTGCGTAAAAAATGTATCTTACGAATACATAGAGCGAAAGATCTCGAGGCACGTTTAGCGCGCATGGGAATTGATCGAAAGTTTTATCTGAGCAGCTCGATAATGATACTCGCTCCTACGTCGCTTTCCATCTCGAATTTGTTCGATCGACGACGCGGCTCTTATCATGTTTTTTAAACCATGAATGACTCAAAGGATGATAAATTTATTTTTTAATTAAAACAATTTAAATCCATTTTTCAAAAGAATCGTGGCAATAGTTCTTACTGCCCAAGAAAGATGTCTCACGAATACGTAGAGCGAAAGATCTCGTGGCCGGTATAGCGCGCATTATTTTCTAATCCCACACTCGATCGGCCGGCGATTATTTCGCATATATATGGCAGTATTAATAGAAAGACTTCTCGTTACTTCCGGTTCAGCAGATTCGTGCGATTAATCCTGCCCGAGTTATTCAGGTCTCTCGGATACACTCTAGCAAGCGTGGGGTCTCCCGCCGGCTAGGATACACAGGACCGAACGACAGTCCGATCCTCTCACAACCCTCTTGGCCCCGTGTCCGCGGGTGTAAGCGGAAGGTAGAAAGAGCTCCGTGCGTTACACACATCGATATCAACCGAAGACCACCTTTCCTCAGTCTCCACCGATTCCGCGCTTTGCTGGGCCGATCGAGGGTCAGGGACGGCGAGGGGAAAGCAAAATGAACATTCGAGAGATTGAACACGAGCTGCGAGCAAGAGCATTGCACCTTACGATACTCGGGAAGGAGAGCTCGACTTCGGTACATATTATCATTCAGAGCGCGGGGAGTGGTTCTCTCTTTCCTCTTTCTTTCATTTTTTGTTTTTTGTTTCTTTCTCATTCTTTCATCGTCGATAGTCCGAGAGACGTGTACGTTTCGGGTGGCTCTCGAGAGACGGCAGGTAAGCAGCCGGGTAACCGAAACACTTTCACCGTCGCGTATAGGTATAGGCAAAGTGCGCGGGCCTCGAGCACGAACCGTCTGTCGAACCCACGGGAGAAAGTGAGAACTCGCCGTCCTCGCCCCGATCTTACACGCCCCTGCGGGGCGTTAATGAACCGTGAAGTTGAGGAAAAAAGGACATACCGATTATTGAAGAGGTGCGCTCGAATTGGCGAATGCTATTTCAACGACCGAGAGATAAAGCCCTCGCGGCGAGAGCTTCGTAAGCGCCGTGAAGCGATCTTCATCGAGGTCTTCGTTGGAACACGAGGTTCAAGGATTCTCAAGGTCGTTGAAGATTTAGGATCCGCAGCTGTTTTAAATAAATTAAAAATGATCGATTATTGTAATCTTTATAGACTTGAATAAAAAAATAAACATGAAGGAAACTTATTAGAAATATATATAATCATGAAAATAGAGCAAAAATGCGAGGTAGGAACAACATCGTTCGTACCGCCGATAATACAAG
Source organism: Ichneumoninae sp. A BG-2022a (assembly GCA_030522665.1). NCBI lineage: Eukaryota > Metazoa > Arthropoda > Insecta > Hymenoptera > Ichneumonidae > Ichneumoninae sp. A BG-2022a. The sequence continues at coordinate 9,188 of JAPYZC010001817.1, read as the reverse complement.
GTTTACGGTTCATTTTTTACCTCTCTATGAACCTCGATTTCTAGCTTCATGAAGGAGCCTTCCTTCCTTAAAGTTTCACTTATGTGAAATACTTTTTCTGTTGTGTTGGAACTGCGAAACATCGTCGTGAAGCGATCGTCATCGACATCTTAGATGAGACACGAGTTTCAAGGATTCCCAAGGTCGTCGAATATCTAGGATCCGGAACTTCCTACGATCAAAATAAATGCCTAGTTATTATAATCTTTATACTCTTGATTATCAAAAAAAAATAAAAGAAACCTGTTAGAAATATATTGTCAAGAAAATTGAGTAAGAATGGATAATAGCAACAATTTTGCTTGTATGATTTTTTTTTCCCCCTCTACGAATCTCGATTTCAAGCTTTACGAAGGAGACTGCGATCCTGAATATTTCATTTGTATGAAAATACTTTTAGAAAGGCAATTGTTTGCATTGTGTGCAAGAAAATACCGTACATGCATACAACCGCAATATGGAATTTTTTTTCTCGTACGAGTGAGAGAAAGTGAAAAGCATGATTTTCATGAATTTGTAGAAAAAATGATGTGACCAGCATGGGCCATTCACAAAATGCTGCACTTGCCTTCAGCTTATGCGGCATTGTCACACTCGTTAAGAACTCCCTTTTTATGTCCTTGCCATACCAAAAACGATTCTGTTGTGTTGGAACTGCGAAACTGGTGCTTCTGATATTCCTTGCAGTATAGGTCAGTGGAATAACGTTTAAAAAGCTGTCCACTGAGGCAGATATTCGTAACTTATATGAGAAGTAAATAAAATGTTGTTCTCAGTTGTGAGCTCAAACTGATAACAGTCCAATCCTTCAGTGTTGAAATCCTCTTTCCGGAATCAAATTCTATGTGACAAATTGCATGATGGTATAATCTGCAATAATTTCAATTAGTAATTTATCCTGCGCAGAATACAATTTGCAAAGTGCAATATGGTTACGTCGAGCTTCTATGCTACGGCTTGACACTGCGGATGCAGTGTTTTTGTGTCGGACAAGTGGAGGTCAGTTATTAATTCTTAGGCTGCTTAATTCTTCAAAAGAGATAAGACTGGCCAAGACATACACATAGAGGCGGATCAGCGACATTGCCTTCTGTCGTTCGTGTTGTAGTCTGAAAAGTAAAATTCCAAGAGACATTAACGAAAAGCTCAAACACAAACGTTGCGCAGCGTGTCGCGGTGAATTTTTCGAGTAGCCGTACTTTGTCGAAAACTCGACGAGAATTGCAGCATCCTTACCGCAAGCGACAAGTTTTCATTTTTTCTTTCCTCGATCGCATCGTCGATGAAGGGAGTTTTTTCCGGGCGTGCTGCAACGTGGCGCGCGAAGTTTCCGCCGGGAGCCGAAAAACAAATTTGAAAACAGTAACAAATGAATAAATAAATAAATTCGTTCGAAAAACAAACAATAACGGAGAAACATTCGTGAGGAAACGAAGGGCGCCCAGGCGACCAATAGGAGGAGAGATAACACTTTCCGACGCGCGCGATTGGCCGATCGTCGTTCGTGTCAAAGCCGCTCCGCCGCGAGTGTGTTATTGTTTTGGAGACCATTGTTATTGGCGGGAACAGAAAAAAGTCGTTACTAATCTCCTCTTTATCGTCACAATATCGCCGATGATGCTTGAAAGATAACGTGCTCTAACGTGTTTCGCGAAAAAGGTCGTTGCAACGGGTAAGCTATCCCGCCGCTTTGTCGAACGATTCATTTCGCCTCGAATATCCTCTTTGTATTTGGCGAATCTTTTGTTGTCACGCGTATCCAGGCAGAGCGTAACCTTCCAGCGTCTCGGCTGACAACTTTCCGGACCTCAGCAACACTTCGAGATCCCGACGCGTTTATAATTCCACACCCGAATTACATGGGTCGTCAGTTACCGGCTAATATCGACGTAATATGGCAGACACAAACGGAGACAAAAAGAAAAGAAAGACCGAGGAGCCAACCAAACACTCGAAGAGGTTACACACGGAGAATCCCAACGCGCTTGTCCCTTCGTCGCCGGTCGTAAGTAGTTTCGCGCGCTCGTACGTTTATCCATTATTAGCTTATCTGTGATGAATTTTTTATCTCAAGCACACTAATCGTTTATTTTAGCGCACGGCTGGCAAGATTCACAGGATCTACGTGCGTAATTTCATGTGCCACGAATCTCTGGAAATTGTACTGAATCACAATGTTAATTTCATCATCGGACGCAACGGCAGTGGCAAGAGTGCCCTTCTCACAGCTTTGACTGTGGGACTCGGCGCCAGGGCCAATGTTACCAAAAGAGGAGACACCGTCAAGGGTAAATGGCAACCCTGCTGTCTTTTTTTTGTTATCTGTATCCATCTATCTTGTATAACTTTTTTTATTGTCGGATCGTTGTGATGGAACTGTTTTAAGTTGGAGACGTTATTATTACCCCGACCGACGATCAAAGTATTAACGCAAAGGAATTATTTCAGCTGTAATAATTTATCTGCGCTGGTTTATAAAGTAACGACCGATGGAACGCAATCACTATTTTCTTTCCTTAGTTAATATCTTAACCCTTATGTGCGGGAACCTTGTGTTACGAGGACCTAGAATTTGCTAAGATGCAATCTTTGAATGATTCGAATAACAAGTTGACACGATAGAAAAAATTTGTGAAAATTCATAGATGTACCTCAAAGTACTGTTTTTTTTTATAACGCACAACAAAATTCATTACAAACATTCATGGAACTGCATATTCATTTGCTCTAGGCCAAGTACTTGAAGCTTTAAAAAGTAAACAGAATTTCCAGATCTGCCACGATGTTGAATTTGACAAAAGAAAATCAAACAATTTTCTATGAAAGTGTGTTAAAATTTGCACAAAAATATTGAATCAACTGTTTCGTTTTATGTTGCAGACTTTATACAGAAAGGAAAAACTTCAGCGTCCATAGAGATAACTTTATTGAACGACGGGCCGACATCGTTCAAGCCCGAAGTTTACGGCAATAGGGTGACGGTGATCCGCTCGATCGGCAATGTATCGACGTACAGATTAAAAAATGCCGCAGGTACGTGATTCATTTTTTTCCCCGCGTGCCGAACAGCCCAAAAATGCCGATAGGGGATTACAATGTATTTTCGCTTTTTCAGGAAAGACTGTATCGACGAAAAAGGACGAGCTCGACCATATGTTGAGCACGATGAACATACAGGTGGAGAATCCGATATCTGTGTTGAACCAGGACGTATCGCGATCGTTCCTCACGACCGCGAGTGCAAGCGACAAATACAATCTTTTTATGAAAGCGACGCAGATGGACATCATAGGTAACAACTACAAAGAGGCACAGCAGGCCAGCGAGGAGGCGCGTCGTCGCTTGCAGGACGCCGAGGGTTATCTCGCCGAGAGCAAGCGAGAAGTTCGAGCTCTCGAGAAGAGCTTGCAGACACTCAACTCGATCGAGGGCGCGCGCGAGAAAGTGCGCCTGGAAGAGCTGGAGCTAAACTGGGCGAACGTAAGTTGTCTTTCGGGTTCTTTGGTTTTTTTACCGTTTGGCGAAATACCACTGTAAGCCTATTAATAATTTGTGATCGAAAATCGTTAGGCAATAGATGAGGAAACGAAGCTCCGCCGAGCGGAGAATAACTTGGCGGCTCACCAGAAAAATCTCGAGGACATCGAGAGCGTAGAGGGCATGCGAGAAGTGAAGGAAACGGAAATAGCGGAGAAAGTGGCGTAAGAATTATTGCCAAAAAAAAAAATTAGTTCAGTTTGGTCTCGCATTTCTGTCTCGGTCATGTACATTCGTGAATTTATTTGCAGCAAGTTTAACGAGGAAATACAAAATATTAAATCGGAGACTTCAGACAATTCGAGCGCCTTCAAGGTAGCCAAGGAGAATTACCACGCGGCCAAAGATACTTATACGAACAAGAAACGGGAATTATTAACGATCCAGGGACAAATACGTCGAGTGGAGACCGACATAGCGGACATATGCCAAGAGATTCAACGCTTGGAAAAGTAAGTGTCCTGCGAACGACCTGTGATCGTGGAACGGTTGAGATAAATCGTTTGCGTCTCCATGTTCAAGTTCGAACGACAGCGGAGGCCAGAAAGCCAAGATGCGAGAAGATCGCGACAAGTGCAAAGCGGAGCTCGAGGAGTACGAAGCGATGCTGCGCACCAAGCAGACCGAGCTGATGCATTTGTCTACGGACAAAGTGAGACTCGAGCAGGAAGAGCACGCACAAAAAATCGACGTGCATCACCGCGAGAGTCACGTTCGTAAGTTTTCCAATTCGACGCCGTATTTTTTTTTTTTTTGGGCAACAATCGGTCGATCAATTTTTATTAATGAAATATTACGTACGTTTGTCTCGAAGGGAAAACGAGGCAGAAGTTGACGGAGCTGGAACAGCAATCGGACAGCGCTGTAACGATTTACGGTTCGGATGTGCCGCGTCTTTTGAAGCGCATAGAGGAGGAGTACAGAAAGGGACGTTTCAAGGAGAAACCGATGGGTCCTTTGGGAACGTATATAAAAATAAAAGATCCCACTTGGACGCCCGCTGTGGAGAAGTATTTGGGGGCGAACATTCTCAGCGGTTTCGCCGTCGACAACGCGCAGGACGCAAAAGTCCTCGGAGCGATAATGAACGAGCTATACAGAGGTCAGCGACCGCCCAACATAGTTTCGAGCAAATTTTTCCATCAGGTAAAGAAACTATCGGAACTTCTTGTAATTATTAACTGGCAATTTACATACCTTCGATGTATATGTATTTATTACCTCCGATGTTCGATCTTTTCAGGTTCACGACGTCAGTCAACAGTGCACGCGGCATCCGAATTATATAAATCTTCTCGACGTCATGGAGATATCCGAGCCGATCGTCGCAAATTGTCTGATCGATCAGCGAGAGCCCGAGTGCGTTCTTCTGATACCGCTCAGCTCCGAGGCCGCCGAGATCCTCAGCGATCGTCGCAAAGTACCGTCGCACTGCAAACGCGCTTTGACCCATAAGGGCGACGAATTCTTTCCCGATCCAAACTATCGTACCTATGGTGGGAAAGTCGGAAGATCCAAGTTTCTTCAAGTCTCGACCAAAGATGCGATTGCGTGAGTTTCTGTGTTTTTTTTTAAATCTTACATTGTGAGATAAAAGTAAAACAATTGCATTCACTAATCCTGTTTGATTGTTTTTTTTTGTCCAGTTCTCTCCAAGAGGAATTAATCGTCGCAGAGGAAGAGCAAAATTCCGCCGTGAAGCTGCACAGAATCGCTCGTGACAAACTGCAACGAGCTCAGGCGCAACTCAGCGAAGTTAGCGCTCAAGTTGCAAAGTTGAAGGTGATGCAGCAAAAGAAAAAAACGAGAATCGAGTCTATAAGGGATCAGCTCGACGCTGACGCGCCGGATAACACAACGGAACTAGTATGCTTTCAGTTTTGTAATTCAATCTCCGTTAGCGTTCGTTATTTAATCAGAAAATTGTTTGCCACAAAATGCAGAACGAGGAGAAGGTTCACAAGGAGAAGAAGCTCGAAGACCTGAGGGAAGAGGAGAAGCGTTTGGTCGCCGAGATGGATGATCTGCGCACAGTGGCAAAAGTCGCCGAGGATGAGGTCAAGCGCTTGCGGGATCTTACGGACAATATGGAGAATAGAGTGAACAAAATAAAGGCGAGCAAGACAAATTTATTCATCGATTGTCGTCGTGGGTGGAATATTTTTTTACACGGAGATTTTAATTATTTTTTTCCGCAGGAGAAAATACGAGCTCTAGACGATGAGAAGGAGATGTTGACACTGAAGAGTCAGCATGTCAAGCGTAAAATAAACGAAGCACGTCAAGCAATTCAGAAACTAACTGCGGACTACGACATCCAAAAACGCGTTACCGACAAATCGGTGGCCGATGCGGAAGCTCTGTGCCCACGTGTCGATACCAAAAGGTGAAACATCCTTTACAACTCACACGTATTAATGAGAAATAGACAGCGCCGGTTATGGGGTAAAAGAATAGTTCATCAGTGAAGTTAACTTTTTTTCTATCAGATCGCCGGCTGAAATTAAGCGATCGTTGGGTGAGCAGCGAGCCAAGATTCTTGCTGTGGAGCAAAACGTCGGTTCGAGAGAGGAACTAGAGACTGAATTAGCGGCTAAGCGCGCGAAATACTGCGGAGTTATAGATTTCGCGAAGGACGTTAGCGCTTGTAACGAGGTGAGTATCTACTTACCGGTTTATCGGTAAACCGAACACTCGAGATTGTCGATTTTTAGCTGGAAAAACAAAAAGTAATCTTGAATTTTTCGGTTTCAGCGACACCTGGTAAGACTGCACAAGAGACGCGACATATTCAAGGAAGTTAAGAAATGCATCGGGGTCAGAGTGCAAACTGCCTTTTCCAGTATTCTTAGACTACGAAAGTACACAGTAAGATAACGGACTGGTGTAATTCATTTTTAATCGCCTATGATAGTTGAACATTTTTTTTTATCGACCTGTTGTTCTTCCTTATAGGGATCTATAAAGATAAGTCACTCGAGCAAGACACTCGAGCTTGAAGTTACACCGCACAACACTGCGAAGCGAACTTCGAACGATGCTCGTACGCTGTCCGGCGGCGAGCGTTCTTACTCCACTGTTGCGTTCATACTCGCTTTGTGGGACTGCACTGGTTTGCCGTTTTATTTCCTAGATGAGTTCGATGTTTTTATGGTAAATAACCGATCCGTACACATCTCTCACGGTATCAATTCGGTTCTTAACGTAATTTAAAAAAAAATGTTTTCAGGATAAAGTGAATCGTCGTACAATTTTGGACATTCTTTTGGACCACACGCGTTCTCATCCAGAGAGTCAATTCGCGTTCTTGACGCCATTGGACACTTCGATTCAGGCTGGCGATTACCTGACGATACACCAGTGAGTCTCTTTCACCGCGAAAATTTTTTATCCTTTTTACTTTTTTGTACTCAATGATATTTTTGAAAAAGACTTTGGTTTAGAAACGTTAATAAATTCAACATTCATAAATTGAACGTTAATAAATCGATTTTATTCTTAATTTGCAGATTGGCACCACCAGAGCGAACTGGCAATCACCCATAGTAGTCGTAAATTCGGAGTATCATCCGTATGATAAACGACCAGTGATTCACCACCGCGTTTAAGCGCATTTGCCTCAAAAATGAAAATTAAAAAAAAGAAGGAAAAGATTTTAAAAAAGAGAAAGTCCACGCAAGGATTCGTGTTACTAAATCTAAGTCCAGATAATATATTTGATATAACGTTTCCACGCTATGTAAGAGTCTACGTGTGATAACAGCAGCGAGACTGCTGAGTCAACGAAACACCCTCAATAACTTCAGGGATATATCTATTTAAGCATAAAAACAAAAATTTGTGTTACGTAACGTTTAATTTTTAGTTATCATTAGTGCTCGTATGTCAGGATTCGTTCCCTTTAAGAAGTTTCTAATAAAAAATGTTTCGATTATATTTTAAGCCTTTTGACAACGGATGAAGGGCAGACAGGTACAGAGAGAGAGGAAAGTCGTCGGTCAAGCCGGTGGGAACGGATGAAAGAAAAAAAAAACGAAGAACCTTCGACGCGAGAGTTACCGGGGGACCGGTGTCCGAAAGTGGATCAAGGTCTGGGAGTAGTGCAGATGTCGTTCGGGAAGGCGGGCAAACAGGCTCTTATCCCGGTCGAACGCAACACCCCGCGTTACGTCAGGCGTGGTCATTTTATTCGGTAACTATGGTAAGCGAACATGAGGCGAGGCGTTCAAGCTCGATGGAGAAAGTGTTGCAACATAGCTTTGTAGTGCGATTAAATTAAACGCTACGATCGGCCTCGTTCTATACGGACGTGAAAGGGGGCACAATGCCAATTTTTTTTTTTTTTTTTCGCATACACCGAGACGAGCGACAGAATTATGAGAAACGACGTGATACATCGACGTTCCCACCCGTCGAGGCTTCGGAAAGAAATGAATCGTTTCTCTTCCTGTTTCTGAATCCAAGTTGGTCTCGCGAATTTTTCGCACCCATGCGATGGCCTCGGAACGCTATTCATGGACGTTAATCAGGATAAGACTGCCTTAACATTGGCCCATTACTGGCCATTTAACTGTCGCTGGAACGCTTCTTAGCGCTTTCGCTGCAGCAAAATCGAAGCTTGGTTCCGCGCAATGTAGTCCGTCTACAAAATGCGCTTAATCAAAATGGACCACTGTAAAAAAATGTTTCTACGGAATGCGAAAAAAATTCTCATCGCAAATTAAGGACACCGGTCCGTTTTGCCCCAATTCCCATTTTGGCCCACTTTCTCGCGCGGATTTTATTATTTACAAAACTGTACCGAAGATATCTTAAGCACGATCGATTCTATACTGTTCGAACTGGGCATGATTCGTTCTACTTTGCTTCGAGCAAATTTGTGTACTTGTCGATCGAGCTCAAGATATTTTCGAGCCGTGCACCAATTTTCTATTTTTTACTATCTAGTCGATGATCGACGGGTTTTTGCGATGAAGGTTGGATACATATATACAAGAACAGCAGTAATTATTTGCTTTAAATGACTTTATTTAATAAATATGGTCGTGTTTCGTTGATAAGAGCGTTTGTTTTAGTGGTGATAGTAAGCTGGGGCGGCGTGTGCGGCGTAGGCGAGAGGAGCGGCGTATGCGGCGGGTGCAGCGTACGCGACCGGAGCGTGAGCGATCTTGGCGACCGGTGCAGCGTAGGCGAGAGGAGCGGCGTACGCGACCGGAGCGTGAGCGATCTTGGCGACCGGTGCGGCGTAGGCGAGAGGAGCGTGTGCGACGGTCTTGACGGCGACCGGTGCGGGGTAGGCGAGAGGAGCGGGTGCGACGGCCTTGACGGCGAGGGGTGCGGCGGCGACGGCCTTGACGGCGACCTGGGCGGCTTCCTTGTGGACGACGGCGTTGAATCCGTTGACGGGATCGGCGGTGTAGTCGACGATGCGGCGGGAACCGTCGGCCTCGATGAGCGAGTAGCTACCCTGGACGACATCGCCGTCGCGGCTCTCGTGCTGGCTCTTGAAGTCACCGGTCAGCGAGTCCTGGACGTCGTATCCGTAGCTGTACTGGGGATGAGGGTCGTAGTCGGCGTCGATCGTCTTGGTGACGACGGCCTTGGCGACCGGG
>JAPYZC010001816.1:0-17087 GCA_030522665.1 Ichneumoninae sp. A BG-2022a | reverse complement strand
TGATTTGGAACGATCGATTGATGCTTTTTCGTCAGGTTTTTCGCTTGCGATGCTAGGTGATCTGGACCTGCTGCCTTCCTCTGCACCGTCCTTTTCACTATGCTTATCGCCGGCAATGCTTGGTGATTTAGATCGATCGATAGATGCTTTTTCGTCAGGCTTTTCGCTTACAATGCTAGGCGATCTGGACTTGTCGTCCAATTCCATAACGTCCTTTTCACTGTGCTTATCACCTGCAATGCTAGGTGATTTGGAATGATCGATGGATGCTTTTTCGTCAGCCTTTTCGCTTGCAATACTAGGTGATCTGGACCCATCACCTCGTTCCGCAAGATCCTTTTCGCTGTGTTTCTCACCTGCGATACTAGGCGATCTGGAACGATCGATGGGTGTTTTGTCATCGACTTTTTCTGTAGTTATACTAGGCGATCTGGATTTGTCGTCTAGTTCCATTACGTCCTTTTCGCTATGTTTATCACCGGCAAGGCTGGGTGATTTGGAACGATCAATGGGTTCTTTTTCGTCAGGCTTTGCGCTAGCGATGCTAGGTGATCTTGACTTATCACCTTCCTCTGCAACGACCTTCTCGCCATGTTTATCACCAGCAATGCTTGGTGATTTCGAATGATCGGTGAGTGCTTTTTCGTCAGGTTTTTCGCTAACGATGCTAGGTGATCTTGACTTGTCGCCTTCCTCTGCAACGTCTTTCTCGCTATGCTTATCGCCAGCAATGCTTGGTGATTTTAAATGATCGGTGGGTAGTTTTTCGTCAGGTATTTCGCTTGCAAGACTAAGCGATCTGGACTTATCACCTTCTTCCGCCTCGTCCTTCTCGCTATGCTTATCGCCGGCAATGCTAGGCGATCGGGAACGATCGATGGGTGCTTTGTCATCGAGTTTTTCAGTAATTGTAATAGGCGATCTAGATTTGTCGTCCAATTCCATTACATCCTTTTCACTGTGTTCATCGCCCGCTATGCTAGGTGACTTCGATTTGTCGCGCAGGTCGATTACATCCTTTTCGCTGGGCTTATCACCCGCAAGGCTAGGTGATTTGGAACGATCGATGGATGCTTTTTCGTCGGGCTTTTCGCTAGCGACGCTAGCTGATCTGGACTTGTCGCCTACCTCTGCAACGTCCTTCTCACTATGCTTGTCGCCAGCAATGCTCGGTGATTTCGAATCATCGATGGGTACTTTTTCGTCAGGCTTTTCGCTTGCGATGCTAGGTGATCTGGACTTGACACCTTCCTCTGCAATGTCCTTCTCGCTATGCTTATCGCTAGCAATGCTTGGTGATTTCGCATGATCGGTGGGTACTTTTTCGTCAGGCTTTTCACTTGTAAGACTAAGCGATCTGGACTTGTCACCTTCCTCTGCCTCGTCCTTTTCGCTATGCTTATCGCCAGCAATGCTAGGCGATCTGGAACGATCGATGGGTGCTTTGTCATCGGCCTTTTCAGTCATTATACTAGGCGATCTGGATTTCTGGTCTAATTCCGTTAGATCCTTTTCGCTCTGTTCGTCACCCGCAATGCTAGGTGACTTTGATTTGTCGCCAAGGTCCAATACATCCTTTTCGCTTTCCTTACCATCCGGAATGCTAGGTGATTTAGATCCATCAATGCACACTTTTTCGTCAGGCTTTTCACTAGCGACGCTAGGTGATCTGGACTTGTCGGATTCCTCTGCAACCTCTTTCTCGCCATGCTTATCCCCAGCAATGCTTGGCGATTTAGAACGATCAATCGGGGCTTTTTCATCAGGCTTTTCGCTGGCAATACTAGGAGATCTAGACTTGCCACCTTCCTCTGTAACGTCTTTCTCGCTATGCTTATCACCAGCAATACTCGGCGATCTGGAACGATCGCTGGGTGCTTTGTCATAATCTTTTTCGGTAGCTAAACTAGGCGATCTTGATTTATCGTCTAGTTCCATAACATCCTTTTCGCTGTGTTTATCGCCCGCAATGCTAGGTGTTTTGGATTTGTCGTCCAGTTCTATTATATCCTTTTCACTAGGCTTATCACCAGCGATGCTCGGTGATTGAGAGCGATCAATCGGGGCTTTTTCATCAGGCTTTTCGCTGGCAATACTAGGAGATCTAGACTTGCCACCTTCCTCTGTAACGTCTTTCTCGCTGTGCTTATCACCAGCAATACTCGGCGATCTGGACCGATCGCTGGGTGCTTTGTCATCATCTTTTCCGGTAGCTACACTAGGCGATCTTGATTTGTCGTCTACTTCCATTATATCCTTTTCGCTGTGTTTATCGCCCGCAATGCTAGGTGTTTTGGATTTGTCGTCCAGTTCTGTTACATCCTTTTCGCTATGCTTATCCCCAGCAATGCTTGGTGATTTAGAACGATCAATCGGTGTTTTGTCGTCAGGCTTTTCGCTTGTAATACTAGGAGATCTAGACTTGCCACCTTCCTCTGGAACCTCCTTCTCGCTGTGCTTATCACCAGCAATACTAGGGGATCTGGAACGATCGCTGGGTGCTTTGTCGTCATCTTTTTCGGTAGCTACACTAGGCGATCTTGATTTGTCGTCTAGTTCCATTACATCCTTTTCGCTGTGTTTATCGCCCACAATGCTAGGTGTTTTGGATTTGTCGTCCAAGTCTGTTACATCCTTTTCGCTATGTTTATCCCCAGCAATGCTTGGTGATTTAGAACGATCAATCGGTGCTTTGTCATCAGGCTTTTCGCTTGCAATACTAGGAGATCTAGACTTGCCACCTTCCTCTGCAAGGTCCTTCTCGCTATGTTTGTCACCAGCAATACTAGGCGATCTAGACCGATCGCTGGGTGCTTTGTCATCTTTTTCGGTAGCTACACTAGGCGATCTTGATTTATCGTCTAGTTCCATTGCATCCTTTTCGCTGTGCTTATCACCCGCAATGCTAGGTGTTTTAGATTTGTCATCCAGTTCTGTTACATCCTTTTCGCTATGCTTATCCCCAGCAATGCTTGGTGATTTAGAACGATCAATCGGTGCTTTCTCATCAGGCTTTTCGCTTGCAATACTAGGAGATCTAGACTTGCCACCTTCCTCTGCAACGTCCTTTTCGCTATGCTTATCACCAGCAATACTAGGCGATCTGGACCGATCGCTGGGTGCTTTGTCATCATCTTTTTCGGTAGCTACACTAGGCGATCTTGATTTGTCGTCTAGTTCCATTATATCCTTTTCACTGTGTTTATCGCCCGCAATGCTAGGTGTTTTGGATTTGTCGTCGAGTTCTGTTACATCCTTTTCGCTAAGCTTATCCCCAGCAATACTTGGTGATTTAGAACGATCAATCGGGGCTTTTTCGTCAGGCTTTTCGCTTGCGATACTAGGAGATCTGGACTTGCCACCTTCCTCTGCAACGTCCTTCTCGCTATGTTTATCACCAGCAATACTGGGTGATCTGGAACGATCGCTGGGTGCTTTGTCATCATCTTTTTCGGTCGCTATACTGGTCGACCTGGATTTGTCGTCCAGTTCTATTACATCCTTTTCGCTGTGCTTATCGCCCGCGATGCTAGGTGTTTTGGATTTGTCATCTAGTTCCGTTACATCCTTTTCGCTGTGTTTATCCTCTGCAATACTTGGTGATTTGGAACGATCGATAGGTATTTTTTCGTCAGGCTTTTCGCTTGCAATACTAGGCGATCTGGACTTGTCATCTTCCTTTGCAATGTCCTTCTCGCTATGTTTATCATCAGCAATACTGGGCGATCTGGAACCATCGGTAGGTACTTTGCCATCGACTTTTTCTGTAATTATACTAGGCGATCGGGATTTGTCATCCAATTGCGCCAGATCCTTTTCGCTGGGCTTATCACCCGCGACGCTAGATGATCTGGACTTGTCATCTTCCTCTGCAACATCCTTCTCGCTATGAGTATCACCGGCAATGCTAGGCGATTTAGAGTGGTCAATGGATGCTTTGTCATCATCTTTTTCAGTAGCTAAGCTAATTGGTCGAGATTTGTCGTCTTGTTCCATCACATCCTTTTCGCTTTGCTTACCATCGGCAATGCTAGGTGATTTGGAAACATCAATGTGTACTTTTTCGTCAGGCTTTTCGCTGGCGATACTAAGTGATCTCGGCTTGTCATCCAATTTCGGTGCATCCTTTTCGCTGTCTTTGTCACCAGCCATGCTAGGTGATCTAGAACGATCGATGGACTCTTTATCTTCAACTTTTTCACTGGCGATACTAGGTGATCTAGATTTTTCATCAAGCTCTGTAATGTCCTTGTCGCTATGCTTATCACCAATAATACTAGGTGATTTTGAACGATCGATAAGAGTTTTCTCATCGGGCTTTTCACCGGCAATACTAGGTGATCTCGATTTGTCGACCGGTTCTTTTAAATCTTCGCTGTGTATGTCATCAATAGTGCTGGGTGACCTTGAACGATCGAGAGGTTCCTTTTCATCATGTTTGTCACCGGCTATACTAGGCGATCTCTTTTCAAGTTTTGCATCATCCAAGTCACTATGTTTATCACCAGCAACGCTGGGCGTTCTTGAGCGATGAATGGGTTCCTCGTCTAATTCTGTAATGTCCTTTTCACTATGCTTATCACTCGCAACGCTGGGTGATTTAGAATGATCGACGGGTACCTTGTCGTCGATCTTTTCACCAATCAGACTCGGTGATCTCGATTCGTCCGCCACTTCTTTTAAATCCTCGCTGGGCTTGTCCTCAGTAATGCTGGGCGACAGTAGGTGATCAAGGTGCTGCTTTTTGTCATGTTTGTCGGTAGATGTAATAGACAATTCAATGTTTTCGAGTTTTACATCACCAGCAATGCTAGGCTCCCTTGAACGATGAATAGGCTCTTCGTCGTCGAGCTCTGTTACGTCCTTTTCACTGTGCTTGTCACTCACAACGCTCGGTGATTTTGAACGATCAATAGACGCTTTGTCGTCAGGCTTTTCGCTGGCGATACTTGGTGATCTTGACTTATCCACTGGTTCTTTTAAATCTTTCTCACTAGGCTTATCACCAGCAATGCTCGGCGATTTTGATCGTTCAAGCGGTTCCTTTTCATCTAACTCCATAATATCTTTTTCGCTGAGCTTGTCACCTGCTATAGAAGGTGACTTGGAGCTATCGAGTGGTACCTTCTCTTCATGCTTGACGACAGGTATGCTAGGCGTTTCTCCAATTATTTTATCACCAGAAATGCTAGGCTCTCTTGAACGAAGAACAGGCTCCTCTTCATCCAGCTCTGTTATGTCCTTTTCGCTATGCTTGTCACTAGCAACGCTCGGCGATTTTGAACGATCGGTGGACGCTTTCTCATCAGGCTTTACACTACTGATACTTGGTGATCTGGACTTGTCAACTGGTTCTTTCAGATCTTGTTCACTGGGCTTATCACCAGCAATGCTTGGCGATTTTGCAGTATCAAGAGATTCCTGTTCGTTCAACTCTGTAATGTCTTTTTCACTATGCTTGTCACTCGCGATGCTGGGTGACTTGGAACGGTCAACCGGTATCTTATCGTCAGCCTTTTCACTAACGAGGCTAGGTGTACTGGATTTGGCAATAAGTTCTTTCAAATCCTTTTCACTATCTGCATCACCAACGATGCTAGGTGATCTTGAACGATGAAGGGCTTCTTTTTCATCCAGCTCCGCAATGTCCTTTTCACTATGCTTATCACCAGCAATGCTCGGTGATTTCGCACCATCGATAGCTACCTTTTCGTCATGCTTTTCAATAGTGATACTAGGTGACCTGGAATCCCGAACTGATTTCAGATCGTCTGCAATGTCAGCCTCGTCATGCTTCACAGCCTCTTCACTTTCCTTATCTCCAGCGATACTGGTTGACCTGGATCGACCAACTGGTTCTTGCATGCTTGTTTTATCACTCACAACGCTGGCGGATCGTGATTTATCAAATTCTTGGTCTTGCACTTTTACGTCCTCGATTGTATCACGTTCTGGACTCGCAGATTTGGATTTATCAGTTGGTAGTTTAGATTCTTCCTTGTCAACAGTGGACAATGGAGTAATCGTTTCAGACAATGACTTTGGTGTATCTTTGCTATCATCTTTATCACTGGTGATACTAGGTGATTTTGATCGGTCCGACAGTTTTTTCTCCTCTGGTTGCGCTTTTTCAATATGCTCTTTTTCCTCCAGTTTTTGACTCACGATACTCGATGATCTCGAACGTGGAGATTCCGACACTGCTTGTACGATATCTTCTGCAACATGAGTGATGGGCGATTTGGATCGGTCGGAAATATCGCTCAGACCACTGGGCGATTTGGTTTTATCAGTTGTGTCTTTATCGTCATCTTTTTCGTCGGTGACGCTCAGTGAAATCGGAGTAAGATGTTGATCCATTTCTGGAATTTTATCAGTAGAAAGACTCAAACGTTTCGATGGGTCGCTTATTTCTTTTTCATCTACACTCGGAGTTGGTGATTTTGTTCCGGGAATTGATTCCGTTGCATCCTCTTTGCCATTGATACTGGGCGATTTAGATCGGTCGCCAGATAATTTATCAACGGTTTCTTTGTCGTCGGGCTTGGCCAGGCTAGAGGGTACTGCATGTTCAGACAAGGCTTTTTCACTCACAGTGCTGGATGCCCGTGACCTCGGCTTTTCTTGCTGCAAATCGTCTTCATCAATCAAAGATGGCGATTTTTCAACCGGTTGTTCACCGACTTTATCGTCGATGCCAAGTGGCGCGAGTGTTTTATCAGTGGGTTCTTTCTGATCATCTTTCAAGCCGCTGAGAGACTGCGGTTTATCGACCGTTTCATCGTCTTTGTCTACTTCGCTGGCTGCAATGCTAGGCGTTCTAGATTTCGTAGAGACTTCATCGCTCAATTTTGATTCGTCAATTAATTTTTCAGAGGCATCCATTTTCGGATGTAAATCCGCTGGAGCAGGAATTCCAGTTGATGGTTTGTCTTCAGCTACTGTGGCCAAAGGAGACTTTTCCTTCTCCGCAGTTTGAGCAATTTCTTTAGGTTTTTCGTCGGTTGCTTCTTCCTTCTCCTCAGTGAGAGTTTTCGGCTTTTCCATTTCTTTTGATTTAGTTGGATCTGATTTATCCAGACTGTCTTCAAGGTCCTGTGAATCTCGTGCAACTGACGGTGATTTGTCCAGGCTGTCATCTGGAGTTATTTTCTCACCGTCCTTAGTTCCAGGCGTCGATTTACCAGATATACTGTCCTTTTCGGGTGTGCTGACGCCGGAATGCAACGACTCTTTGTCGAACACTAAGGAATCTTGATCGGGGGTGGTTTTTATGGGCGAACTTTTTAATGAATCATCGGGAGTTGCAGTCTTGGGGAAAGTTATACTTCCCGTCGGGCAAACTTCTATTTCGTGTCCACCGTCTTCGCTACTTGCGGTTACTACCATTCGACGAACTGTCGAAACTGCCGCATCGTCGGCATCACTGACTTCGTCGGAAGATTTCTCACCCTTTGGCGATTCGATCACGGACTTCGGTGCAGTTGCCTCGGGTTCTTGAATTGTCATCGAAAGTTTTCGCTCCTGGGGTGCATCTTCGATACTGCGCTTTGCACGGGAAACTTCGTCTTTGTCCTCAGTTATTGGACTGTCGTCCTTTGATTCTTGCTCGACACTTTCTTTCGGTTTTTCTATTACTTCCACTATACTAGGCTTCCTTGCATCTGTAACAATCTTCTCTACAGCTTCCGGTTCAACTGACTTTTCCACTTTTTTCGTTTCTTCGGGTTTTACTGCTGTCGTTTCTTTGGCTTCAACTTCCTCCTTCGCAGCAATCTCTTTGACATCTTCGGTCGGTGCTGCTTTCGAAACTTCTAGGATCTTTTCTTTGACTTCCTGTGTTTCCGGAGGACTTGACTCGTCGGGTTTCTTAGGCTCAGTCTTTTCTTGCGCCTCGATCAAATACTTTTCAGTGGTATCCACGATTTCTGAGACATCGGGTGTTTCGTCGGCTTTCTTTTCGGTTGTCGGCACTGTGTCGGCCTTTGGTGCAGCGCCAATAATTTTCTCTTCAGCTTCGACAACCTCGCTTGTGTCATCCTCAATAGCTTCATCGATATCGTCCTTGAGTTTTTTATCGTCTGGTTTTGCCGCTGATGGCAATTCTTTAGCCGATGTAATCGGTGTACCGTGGAGTTTGTACTCCTGTTCAACGGCTTCGAAATCATCGACATCTTTTTCGGATTCTTTGAGTGCAGGTTCCGCTAATTCTACCGTCTTCGATGAGATCGGCGAAACTGCTTTAGCGGGTACATCATCTTTCGAAGAGATACTGACGAAACCATCGACTAACTTATCTTCCTCGACATGCTCGGGTACTGAGCGTTTCTTCTTCACAATCGGTGCAATATCAATTTCAACGTCTTCCTCGTCCTCCGCTTCAACCGCAGCTAACAATTCCACCAATTCTGTCTCAGTAATATCGAAAACCGATGCTCTTCGGATTTTTCTTTTAACAATAATTTCTTCGATTATTTCTACTATAACGCGTCTAGGAACTTTGTATCGGACGCAAATGTCTTCGAATATGTAAGGCGTGATTCTCTTGCCCTTCGAGACGAATTCTTCGACGATGCTATTCTCGATCTCGGATCTTTTTTCCGGTGTGACTGACTCGATTTCATCGGACCTGGCTTCGGAAAGTTGTTCGTCCTCACGGTCTTTGTCTCCTTCCTCTGAGACAGCGGCGACACTTTCTTTTTCCATTTCTTCATCGTCAACGGCCAACAATTCCTCCAGTTCGTTTTCGGAAATGTCAAGGACCGATGATCTGGGAACTTTGCGTTGTACAATTATTTCCTCGATAATTTCTATGATTACGCGCCTCGGAATTTTGTTCCGTATGCAAATCTCTTCGAATGCATAAGGGGTTATTCGTCGATTCTTTGTTATGTATTCCTCGACAATATTGTTCTCAACTTGAAGCCGTTGTTCCGGTGGTATCGAATCGATATCCGCCTCGTCTTCTTCGGCTTTGTCATGATCAGAAGCGACCTCATCTTCAACCATATCCTCTTTCTCGGATGCCAGAAGTTCCGACAATTCTTTCTCAGAGATATCAAAAATGGATGCTCGTGGAATCTTACGTCTTATTATTATTTCCTCTATAACTTCAACGAATACACGTCTGGGTACTCGTTTTGCGACGCAAACATCATCGATGAGTTGCGGCGTTATCTTTTTTCCTTTGGAAATAATTTCGGCAAGGACGTACTCCTCGATTTCAGAATGTTTATCGGCCGTTGACGAATCGATTTCCGGAACTTCTTCGGCCTCGTCATCAGCCTCTGAAGAATCTTTCGGCACTGAATCCTCTTGTCCTGGAGTGCTTTCTTTACGATGTATCCCGAGTTGGGATAATTCTTTTTCCGAAATATCGATAACTGTATCGCGTGGGATCTTCCTTTTAACGATAATTTCTTCAATTATTTCAATTACGATACGTTTTGTAACGAACTTTTTGATTGAAATTTCTTCAACAATGTCGATTGTGATTCTTTTGTTCTTAGTGATGTATTCTTGATCAATGTACAGTTCGATTTCCGAACGTTTGTCGGCTGCGACAGTGTCTGGTCTCAACAAATCGAGATCTGCGACAACTGTGTCCCTCGGTACGCCTTTCTTAATGATTATCTCTTCGATAATGTAAATCACCTTTTCGCGCGGTATCTTTCGAATAATCGTGATGTATTCGACAATTTCTATAGTAATCTTCGTTTTATTCGTGAATACCAAATCCTCGATTATTTTTTCGAGAGGTCCTTCTTTTTCCAGTGCATTTTTGACGTCCGTTGTTAGTTGAGGCTCCTCATCGACTTCTTCCAAAGGAGCTTCCAATTCTTTACCTTGTACTTTGTCAACCGGAAACTTTGGCGACGGCGGTGCCGAATCCGGTGTCATCATTACAATTTCTGCTTTATCAGGTGATACTTTACGATCGAAAACGATGTCGGGCTCTACTACGTCACGAACGTCTTCTTCGCTCACCTGGTGTTTTACTTCTTGCTTGACGCAAATCGATTCTTTGCCAACGTCCATCACGTCCGGCTTTGATTGATCCTCGTCTAAAATACTTCTCTTCCGTCTAGACGGGGCTACTTCTTCCTCCATCAAATCAGCACAAATTTTCAGTGCGTCTGCCTTGTCTTCAGCCGGTTCCTTGCTCGGCGACATGACTTCACTTTCTTTAGCTTTGACAGTTTTAATGCAGGGATCTTCTTGGATTTCGAGATCACCCACTGCTGCGTAACTCGTCAGAGACTTTGCAACACCGCCTACCAACATTTCATCAACTACCTCCTGAGGGGGCAGCTCTACGGTTACTCCCACTTTTTTCGGAATGATGTCTTCGATAACAGGCTTTGTGGGTTTTTCTTCGGCGTCGCTGACCTTGTCATCAGTGTCTGCGGCGTCCTTGTCAAAAAGTACATCGTGCGCCAAGAAATCGTCCTTCTTGAGGACCTCAGCAACCTTCTTCACGATTTCTACAACGTCTTTAGGTTTTTCTTCAATCACAATTCCTGCGGTTCCGGCAAGAACTTCGCCGACATCGCGCACAGCTTCCTTGAAGTCCTTCGTTACCTCAGCGGATTCTTCTTCTTCATCCTCGAAGTCCTCTGCTTTCGGAATGATGAATTTCACCTTCTCCGTTTCTTTGATGTCCGGAGATGCTTGCTCTATGTGAGGCTTTATTTCCTCCAATTTCTCGACGACTCCAGATAGAGTATCTTTTACGACGTCTTTCGATACTGCTGCCAGTTCGACACGCATCATTTCTTCCTCAGCTATCTTCTCTTCCAATGATTCCAAGGAGTCGCGTAGACTGTCTTTGACTGTCTTGAATTTCTTCGATGCCTCCTCGAGCAGAGCTTCGACGTCCTCAACGTCTTCTTCTACTTCGGCCTTAGTATCAACCATTGCACTGGTTAATTTATCTTTTTCGCCTTTCACAACGCATGTCTCAAATATCGGTTCCAATAAATCTGGAGCATCGGCTTGTGCTTTCGCTTCTTTGTCAGCTTTGTCGGTAGGAACTTCCGGGGCTTCTTTGATTTCTTCCGGTTCCTGATCGGGGAGGGTACTTTTCTTCAGCTCCTCTATTTCGCCCTGCAGAAATGCTGCAGTGTCCTTAATGGCGGCCACTTTAACTTTGCTAGCTTCCGGCTCGCCCTTTTCGAAAGCTCCCAATGCTTCCGGAGACTTATCGACTTTAGCGATTACTTGTTTGATCTCTTCAACTTCACCCAGAACAGCCATCTCTTGGGGTTTCGCTTCCTTCGGTGAACTCGACTTGGACGAAGATTTTTCGTCAATGTCCTTCTCGGAATCTCGTCTCGATTTTCCTGTGAGCTTGTCCATACCTTTCTCAAACTTGTCGGCTACTTTACCGAAAAAGCTGAAGACACCTTTTTGTTCTTTGACCGGAGGTGTCGGTGGTTCTTTGGCTTCCGGTTGCTGCGGAGCTGCTTGAGCGGGTTTTTCATCTTTGGCTTTTTCGAAATCGTCCATTCGGTAGAGCTTAGGATCGACTTCTTCATGGACTGGAAGATCGGCGACTTCGTCAGGTGTTTTAACGATCTCTCGCTGAATACCTTGGAGTGGTGGACGAACCTCAAAAGGTTTTGCTTCCGGCTTCGGTTCGGCGGGCATCGGCGCGACGAAACTTTCTTTGACCTGTTCGACGCTATCCTTTTCCTTATCTTCGTCAGCGACGTACTTCTCATCGATCACTTCTTTAATGTCGTCAAGCGGAATTCGCTCGTCCTCGGGCAACGTCGGAGCCGTTGTTGTTGCCCCGGATTCCAGGGTCGATATTCTTTCCTGCGACTCTTCCATTTTTTCCGGTACATGTTGATCCTTCTGATCGACTTCGGGCTTCATATCGGTGTCGGTCGTTTTCTTCTCCGACGAATCAAACTTGTCCGGACTCAAACTCGAGGGTTCTTTCGTTATATCTTCGCTGTCCTTCTTGCCGGAATCGTCTTTGTCCTCGGTTTTCTGCACGATTTCGGTTGCGGAAGCGATTATATCTTTCATCTCTTCCTCCAATTGTTCTTTGTGACCAGCCGACATATCGTCCGCCTCTTTTTCCTTGTCGGTTTCCTCTTCCAAACCGAGCTTCTTTTCGGGAACGTCGCTCTTTTCCTTTTCCTCGGAGACCTCGGTTTCCTCTTCTTCCTTCGTTAAATCCATGTCCTTAAGCTTTTTAGCCTTTTCCGATTCGACAGCGTCGAGTACGTGCTTCTGCTCGCCCTCGCCACTCTGTGCCGAATCCTCGATGTAAATTTCTTCCTTCTCGACAATCAAGTACTCATCCTCCTCGGTGAGCTCTTGGCTGGCTTTTCGGGAACTCTCTTTCTTTGGCACCTCCTCTATGTCCGCTGTAACGTCATCCTCGGTCATGTCGTCTTCCTTCTTGTCGGTTGCTTCGGCGGTTATGTCATCGTCGCCGTCTAGATGATCGTCCTTCCTGGCTTCCTCGATCCTCTCCGCCTTCTGCAGCACCGCTTCGATCTCTTCGACAACTTCGCGTTCCTCCTTAAGATCCGCCAGAACTTTGCTCTCTATGGAATCAAGTGACATGTCTTCGGATTTCTCTGTCAAACTCTTGTCCGCGAGTTTCGTCATCGAGTCGATTTCTATGCCAGACGGGGTGGACACTGTCGACGAGTCGGTGGTTCCCCGGTCGCCTTTGACCTTTCTGATGACGCCGTCTTTGTCAGATTTCACGGAAGTGGTCGGCGTGCTTCGGGTGGACTTTGCGGGGCTACCCGGCACACGAGCTTTGCTGGGACTGACTGGTTTGGCGCGACGGCTGATCGGTTTTCTCTCCACCGTTTTTGGTTTCGCCGGAACCTTCGCGGCCGCCAGCGCAGCGGCGCTCGCCGCTGATGCGATTTCAATGTTTTTCTGTTCAACGACCTTTCTGTTGTTCGCGTCTTTGGTGCTCTTGGCGGGCATCGTCGAGAGCGGTTGCTTCTGGGCGGGTTTCGTTATGGGCCTTGGTGTCGACTTGGCGAGTTCGACCTTGGTGGCTGAGCCGTTCATGGTTTTCTTTGGTGTCGGCGGTGACGCCTTCGCAGAATCTTTCTTCTCCGCCAGAGGCTTTGGTTTCTTGTCTGGAAGTTTTGCCACTGGTTTCGAGGGGGCTTCGGGTTTGCTTATTTTAACCGGTTTCGCTTCTCTCGGTTCTTTTTTCTTCGGTTCGGGCTTGGGCTTGGATTCTTTGGGCTTCTCGCTGTCCGTCTTGATTCTCATGGCCTCCGGTTTCTTGGTCTCGGAATCCTTTTCTATCTTGGAGATGTCTTTCTTTACGGACTCCTTCTTTATCTCCTTCAAGTCCCTCTCGATCTTCTTGCTCTCTTTGCTTTCGGTTTCAATTTTCTTGTTCTCCACAACCTTCTTCGACTTCACGTCGACCTTGGCTGGCTGTGTCTTCGGTACCGGAATGATCGGGCTTGGTTGAGGCGTCGTCTTCGACGAGGGCTCGTCGGCCGCCTTCGATAATTTTGATTCGGGCAAATCGCGCTTCTCTTTTCTCACGTCCGGCGACTTTTTCGTCTCCTTCTCGATCATTTTTTGTTTTATCGTTGGGCGGTCCTTGAGAGCCAACAACGAAGTCGAAGGTGAAAGACTCTTGGCCGAGCAGACGGGATGCTTCAGGAAATCGAGCTGCTTGAGACGCTCGAAACCCTCGAAGATTTTGTGTTGCGGCGTACTGCCCGGAAAGAGAATTCTCGTTATCGTGTCCTCGGGATTAGCTGGCTGCCAAACCAGGAGGGCGCATATGGACGCCAAGTTTTGGATCGGAAACGTCAAATTGTTCGAGTCTTTTTTGTGTGATCCAGCGAAGAGCTTGGAATCGGACGCGTGCCACTTGCTAAGAAATTCTCTTACTTCGCGGCTGTCTTTGCTTGGACTCAGGACGTACATGTCCAATGTTCCGTGGCCAACTTTGTGGTAAAGGTTTATCGGATTCGGATCCCTGTAGCAGGGATGGGCTCGGAGATTTATTTGGCGCAGATCGACCATCATCTCTTGGCCGATGTCTGTCAGATTTAGAATCAACGGGTCCAGATCTTTGTCACCGTCGGGCGAATTAGAGTGTCTTCTTTCCTGCATGTGAAACAAATTCGTCATGTTTCGTCGCTAACGATTAATTAGCTAATGATTTGATGACAATAATATTCGTCACCATCATGAAAAAAATTAAAAATTAAGGTGGCTGCTTCGAAAATATCGTCAAAGACTCTTACGGTCTATCGAAGATAAGAAACAAATCTGTAAATATGCGCAGCGTTATGATGAAATTAATGACTTGATACTCACGACCAGGTTGCAGAAAAAGTGTCCTATCTGCGGGTAAACGTGCATCTCTCGCTTCTTCCGCAGAACGCTCGACATGCCTCCCACGTTACTGTTATTTATCCTGGTAAGGAGAACGGCGTCGAGCCGATCGAGATGCCTGGCAAAGTCCCAGAAGCATGCTTTTCTCGCAAAACCTCCGTCGACGAGCATGTTGAAGCCGTTGATGCCGAAAAGGGCGGCATCACCTTGCCCACCGGGGAAGACATACAGTGTCGGATGACTGAATCGAATGTTACCGACGACGTCGGACGGTTCCATTAGTTGATCCAACGTTTGGGGCAGGAGATATTGTCCAACGTAGTTTGTGAAACTAGCGATCGCGGGGACACCAGCGGTGAGAACATCATCGGGATTCAATCTTACTCGGCAAGATCTGCGGACAAATTTCAATATATGAAAAACATTCAAGGCGATCCCGAATTAACAAGGAAAAAATTATTTTTAGGACCTCATTTTTATTACAATACTTTACGGTTTTTACTGGAATGCTTTGTGATATTTTTAAGTTATGTTGTGATGTTTAAGTGAATGTTACAAATTACTGCCTACCTGGTGCACGCCTCCTTTGAAAGTCGGGAAGTCGACCAATCGCCGACACCCGCGCAATTAATATCTACGGTAACGCTGTTTTCGTAAGCTCGAAGAACCCTTTGCACCTCATGCTCGCTGAACGCATCGAGAAAGTCTGCGAGACTAAAGGTTCCATCCTAAAAAATACGATACCGGATGTTGTACGGAAAATTTCATATAAACAGCAAATGTTCAATTTTAATTATTTTTTATTTTTGTATTTTCATCGATGATTCGGCATCCTCAGTTTATTTGTAATGCATTCATTTTTGTAGCAATGTATTGCAAATCGAACAAATACGAATATTCGAGATAATTCAACGCACCTGCAGTATCCAGGAACCATTTCCACCGAACGTGTATCCAGCGTGAATGATGTGTCGGTGCTTCGTAAAGCTTGCGAGAAGATTTCTAATACATTGAAGCAATGTATTTGTTTGGGGATGTATCAGAACCTCGGTCACGAGATTTTCGGTTGCGTATTGTATTAGGCGTTCACCTGTAAGATTAGTCATTATGTAAATTGAAAAAGTGACTTTTTCAAAATTATGAACTTTTCAAATATTTTGATTCAGAAAAGTATCAGAGTAGTTCAGACAACAAAACGAAATTTGAACGGAAAAGAAGCTTCGGACTTTAAAGATAAAAAAAAACGAGATAATAGAATTATTGATATAATAATGCGCGATTTACCGTTTCTGGCCTCTTCACCTTCAGGTGCCTGTGCTACTAGTGCTAGCAATTCCTTCTCCAGGTCCACGTGACAACTGTCCTTGTCCCACGAAAGAAAGCCTGCAACAATTAATGGGTTTGCAAAATTAAATAATTTGCTCTGCAATTGAACAATTAAATCATTTGTGTTCGTGCGTGTACATAATTCTTGGGTGCCGGTTGAAAAATCTTATATATATTTTTTTTAAAGTTCTTTGCTTGTCGCAATTTTTAAGAATCCAGAGGGTTCCCCTAGGAGTTTCCATCCCAGGCCCCGATAACTATTCCCCAAAATGGCACCTCCATAAAATATGTGCAGAGAATTTGGCAATTCAATGTGCAATTTTGGGATAGACGCGATCCGGAATTTAAGCGCGTTTATACAATTTTTTTTTATAAATAAATTAAAAGGCGCGATAATACTTTCGGTATCGGGGTAGATAGGACAGTGGGTCATAACCGCACACGCTTTACCTTCTAAGAAGCACATGTCTGGCTTCATAAAGTGGGAGTGGCTCAGGGTTGGGTGATGTAAGGTTAAGGTTAAGAAGGTGAACTGTCTTGACAATCAATTCTCTCCGATTGAGGGCTTAAGCTCGCAATATACAGAATATTGGACATTTGTAATTCCCAAATCCACTTCTCATCGTCATTCTCTCGTCCACTAAGAAAAAAAAGATATTCTCGTATTAACAAGACTAAGCGCGTAAGGTAACTTTTCTTATGATTTTGCTCTCTTTTACATGCCTAAAAGCGACGAAAAAAAACATGAAAAATATTTAATTTGAAAAAAAACAAATACATGTTGAATCTGCAGAAAATATTGAAAGGATAAAGAAAACAATTAATTCCATTTCCGTACAACGCTTGACAGACGCGATCTTCGAATATTTATATTTAAAAAAAATCGATTTTCATTAAAGACGTAAGTAAATAAATATAATTGACATTTATTAAATCGATTCCGTGTCCGCCTCGTCGGCGATATCGTCGCGACCGATTAAATCGATTGATATTGAGTTATTTCATTAGGCCTCGAGAAGCAATTTTATTGGCCGAGACATTGTTCATAACGAGTTTTAGTATCGATAAAAGCGGTATCCGCTTAATGTCTTCTCCACCGGTTGTCGCAAAATTGCTTAGGACGGCCGCCGGTGACGTCACGAGCGCCGCACCCCCGTCACGTGGTTCTTAGCAGCCGGCTGAAATCGATCGGAGCACATCCCACTTCTAACCCAACCCCGCTACTAACCCCGACACTGAGACATCGAGTCTCATGAGGACTGAAATTACATCCTTCCAGGGTGCTTACCCTCATCGAAAGCCAGCGAGGGATAGGTGTTTCATTTTCAGAAGGGATGGCGTTTCATCGTCGCGAAGGGTACGTGCTATTCATACTTGTCTTAACGCGATGTGAAACCTCTTCCGGCCTCGGACGG
>JAPYZC010001815.1:0-21825 GCA_030522665.1 Ichneumoninae sp. A BG-2022a | reverse complement strand
AAATAGCAGGTGAGTCGGCTGTGATTATATGTATAATTAAATCCTAGTTATTTATATTTATATTTATATTTATATTTATATTTATATTTATATTTATATTTATATTTATATTTATATTTATATTTATATTTATTTCAAAATTAATGAACTCCATTGGAATATTTTTTTTTTTACACAAACTGTTTCTGCAATTTCAAACACGTATGCGTTGCAATCTTACAGTAAAATTTGTATCATTAATGACTTTTTTTTCTAAATGTCATACAAAAGATTTGTAATTCTAATATTCGGTATTTTTATTTTACAATGTAGGCAAATTTCAACATCCAGTACATTAAAATTACAATTTACTTTTCCAGTGTATATTAATAAAACTTTCAAAACTTATGATAGTTACCATATAAAATTAAGAATATAAAAAAAGAAGGAAAAAAAGGATTCGACCTCACATCTGAATTTTTCCAGACACAGGCAGTCCTTCCGTCGGAACAGTCTCGAGAAGACACCGCCGGCCGAGAGCAACCTGGCCCGTTACCAGACGAGCACGGCGTTGGATCAGGTCGAGAAGAACGGATTCGCCGAGCAGTCAGAAAATTCGCCTCAGTCGGACCCTCCGAGGTTCAACATAAAAATGACAACAGCATCGTCGAACGACTATTCCCATGCGGACGCATCGGTAAACGGTTACCAGTCGTTCGAGGACAACTTCAATATCGCCAAGGACGACGACAAGATAACCGTCGAGTACCAGAAGCTGCAGGAATATTCGCGCGACGACGCCCGACAGAATCGCGACAACGTCGACGGCGATTCGACGGCCGCCAAATCCGTCGATCAGACGGTTCGCAAGACTCGAGCGAACTCCGTGGAGGACAACACCGCCGACGACGAGATATTCGTCGAGTCTGCGATTCCCGACCCGAGCCAAGAAATCCCAGATTCCGAGAGCGTAGAGTCCTTCGATTCGGTGGAGCGATCGGAGCAGGCACTGCTGCAATTTTGCATAAAACCTGGCGCGACGAACGCCGACAACGCTGCGAGCGACGCGAATTCAACAGCGTCGGAGGTCGGAATTTCCGCCGAAGATTCGCGCCTGACGCCGAGCGCCGTTCGCGACGCCGACGACGACGTCGTCGTCGCGAACTCGTCCCGGCTGCGCGACACTCAGGCGAAGAACGTCGAGGACGAGTACAGAAGACAGCGCGACCCCGACGCGATGATAGCGTCGCTCGATCGTCTCACCGCGACGCTCGTTCAGCAGACCGAGGCGATGCGCGAGCGAGAATCCTCGGCGATGAGGCAGAGCGTTCTCAGCGACACGTGGAACGAGGATTCGCCGAACGATGTCTCATACCCGAGCATAAGCGTGAGCGCGCCGCTCATAGCGTCTTTCAAGAGCGACGCCGACGACGAGACTCTTCCCGCCGCGCCGATGGCGACTCTGCGCGAAGGAGAAAACGTCGAGTCCTCGAGCATGACGAACTCGCGTATAATCGAGCGTGAAGCGATTCGGCTGGCCGAAGCCGTGAGCGCCGAGGCAACGAGACAGCAGATCGACTTCTCCAGTCTGACGTCGAACGACATCGACGCCATAAAACCTCCATCGACGATGAACAGCCTCATTTCGCTTACCGCGAGTTACGTCGGGCCGTTCGAAAGCCACGACCCGTCCTACGCGAGCGAACGATGCCAGTCGACCTCGCTCTCGCCCGTGCGCGTGAGAGGACAGAATCCTCTCGATCCGCGACGAAAAAAATCGCTTCCCATCGGCGTGATGGCGAAACGCGCACTGGCGCACGGCGTCAGCCACACGGCCAGCCTCGAGAGTCTCCTCAACGACTGCAGCCTCGGCACGAGCTCCCAGCTCGAGAACGTTAAACCACCGTCGATGATGGACGAGCTTCTCGACACCGGCGACATGGAGAACAGCATGCTCAGCGTCGCGAGCATAACTTCGGAGATCGCCGACTCCAAGGAGGACTCGAACAGCCTCACCGGCAGCGATCCGGTCTTCGATCTACTCAAGCCCATGGCGAACGTTCTGTCCATCACGTGCATGCAGTACGCCATGCAGAGCAGCGCCAACGACAGCGTCAGCGAGTATCTCGAAAACATAAATCCACCGTCCCTCTTCAACGAGGTCAGCGAGATGGACGACTCGACCGTCGAGGCGAACACCGACACCCTCTGCAGCGACACACTCTGCATCGACGTAGATCTCCGCACCGAGGAGGCTGTAAGATTGCAAACGTTTATAGTTTCTCGGGAAATAGAGACACACGGTGGCTCGACGCCTAGTTTTAAAAAAAGATGGCGGGACAGGCCGTGTAGTTATGGACCAAGGTGGGGTCTTTGAGGGCCTTAACAAATTTCAAGTGGATAAAAGTTGACAAGGAAATATTTTTTTATATACACAACAATTTTCTTGTTAAAGTCACGATCGGTACGAAATAGGATTAACGTTTTAAAAATTTAACAAAATTCGATGGATATTCTTATTTTTAAATACGTGGTTATCCAATTATACATGCCATTCATTCACAAATGTCATACAGAAATCAACATTTAAAAAATCATATTAAATTATATGTGATAAAAAGAATTATGAGGAATATAATTTAATATTGTTATGTTTTTACGTTCATTTTTATATGATATTTGTGAATTAATGGCATATATAATTGGATAACCACGTATTTAAAAATAAGAAGATCGATCGAATTTTGTGAAATTTGTTATAGTAACTCCTATTTCGCATTAATCAATTAGATTCGTTAGAACACTCGATATCATAATATTTCAGTTTCTCCCATACATCATTGTCAATATAAAGGTTTAATATAATTCCGAGTCCTCATATTTTAGTTTACGTGGATGCTTCCGCCCTGGCACTTTCACTCGGTTCCGGAGCTCACAGTCTCTCAGAAAAATTATGGCCGGTCGAAATCTCGAATATTTAATTTTTACCTTAAATTTAGATGGTCCGAAGTTTTTAATTTTGTAAATAGAGGGTAGCGACCTCTAAAAATGCATTAATTTCGGGGACCCTTCGCATTTTTGTTTTATACCTCACGATAACCCCAGAAAATGCAAAAATGTTCAATGTCCAAAATCCTACTCTGTACCCGAATTCCACCGCATTATGTCGCCGAGGACGCCGGAGAGCGCGATAACACGAACGTCTTTTTAATCTTCCAGGCTCCGCACCCGATCGTCGTCGACAGGATCGAGGAGGTCGACAACGACACCGACGAGGCGGGCACGCCGATCCACACGGAATCGTGTTTCAGCAGCTCCGCCGAGTCGACGCCGAAGAAGCGACCGCACAAGAGTCACCTGACCCCGAAGCAGAAGAGACAACTGGCGAAAGAGCGCTACAAGACTTACACGATAGCCGCCGAGTTGGTGAAGAAAGAGGAGGAGGAGCGTCGAAAGCAGGAGGCCGAGTCCCGAGCGCCCAAAGGCAAAGTCTCTCCATACACGAAGCTCACGCCGAAGCAGCGTCGTCAGGAGGACCGCGCTCGGTTTCAGACCCAGGTTCTGGACAACCCGTTTGCGGATATCGTCGCGCAGACGAACGGCGCCACCGAGCAGCCTCCGCGGCCGGAAACCCCGGAGACCCTCGTCGAGCCGACCTCGCCAGCGAAATCGTCCATACCGACCCTGAATCTCTGCGGTGGTCGAACTTTTCGCAAGAAGCGCGTCGACAACACGGAGAACGATCGTTATCGCACGATAACGCTGAACGACTCGGAGCCGCAGTCGAACGGCAGCGAAAGAGCGGAGGGCGACGAAATTAACGGCGACATCGGGTCGGAGGCGATGCAAACGATGCTCGAGCAGAACGCCAACATCGTGCTGCACACGCTGAACGAGACCAGCAAGGTCGGCGACTCAATCGGCGACGACCCGACGATGCTCGACTGCGAGACCCTCAGTCTCGTTTCCAACGACTCCGAGTCGGAGCACAGTCTGCGCATGCGCATGCGCTTCGCGAGCGACCTCGGAAAGAAGCTCATGACGAACTACGTTCAGAGAGCGAGTCAGCAGGCTCTGAGTCGCCGACAGGAGGAGTCGACGCCGAGCGTCGAGAGCGGTGGTCGCGAACCCGAGGAGAAGATTCCTCGGGAGGAAACGCCGGAGGTGAGCGACTCGGAGAGCGAGAACGAACGAAACGCCGAGGAGCAGCCGCAGGAGCCGAAGAGGCCGAGGATAATAAAGCCCGGGACGATGAGCAGGGACCGAAGCGCGGATTCCAACGCCGCCGAGAAATCCGAGCCGGGAAGCCCCAAGGGCATAAGGGGACGAAGAAAGGCTCTCTACTCGACGCCGAACACTCGCAAGCCCACGCCGCAGTCCTCGCCGCTCAAGCAGGCGAAAAATCCCTCGAGCGGGATTCCCATCGGTCGAAGCAACACCTCGCCCGTCGTCAGAGCGACCCGGGCGACGACCCTGAGACAAAACACCAACACTTCAGTGAATTCCACCAAAGAGCCGCAGAGACCGAGCGGCGCGCAAAAAATTCCACAAAATTCCAACGCCGACAAGCGGGCGAGAAACGCCGCCCTGGCCAAGAGAAGCTCGATTCCCCAGCGCGGCTCGACGTACGCGGTGACGAAGTCCGTGAAGCGACACAGCACACCGCCAGCCTGCGCGAGCCACCCGGCCAAGGAGGCGAAGATGGACACGCAGCCGAAACCTCTGGAGAGACAAGGAACCTTCACGAAGGACGAGCCCGAGGTGGAGAACGCTCCGACCGTGGTTTTTTGTCCCTCGCCGAGCAAGTCCAAGATCGCGAAACCCGCGAAAGGCTCGCCGGTCAGGTCGAACCCGGCGACGGCGACGACGGCGGCGAAGTCGAAAATTTCCGTCAGGTCTCATCAGAGCGCTCAGCAAACGAAGCTGACGAAGTGCTCGAGCGCCGAGAAGATCCAGTCGCCGAGAGGCTCGCCCTCGCTGGGCGCTGGCAAGAGGACGGTCGAGCCGTCCGGCCAGACCAGGGCCGACCACGGCAGCGCGGAAATCGCGAAGGCGCCGCGCAGGATAATGAGCCTCGGTCAGAGGTCGAACAGCAACTCCAGCATAGTTTCCTCGTCGGCGCAGCCCGGCAGAAAATTGCCCAAGGAAGCCACGAGCAAGATAGCGAGCCTCTGGAAGAAAGTCGAGGAGAGCAAGAACAAGCAGAAATTCGAGAAACCCGACACGAGACAGTGGATAAGCGCGCCGAGGGACAAAGCGGACGATGTCGATTCCGAGGTCGCGGTCACGAGCAAACCGCCCGCTTTCAGGCTGTTCCGCAGCTCGACCTTCGAGGGCGTTCCCCAGGAAGCCGACGACGTCCTGCCGACGATGTCGACGAGACCGAGCAGGCTCTTCGATCCTCGGGCGAACGGAGCCAAGTATCGAAACTCCTGCGACCTGACGGGGATGACGCCGGCCGACGCGCCGTGCAAGATCCCCGTCAAGTTCCCCGAGGCGAAGACCAACGGCAAGGACGCTACGCCGATCGGCTACGGGACGATCGTCCTCAGGAAACAGCGCAGCGTCGAGACGACTAACGAGGTCGACAGCGCCAAGAGGATATCCCGGCTGGGGTCCTTCATCAGGGTCGACTCCGCGGACGGCGAGGACGGCCAATGCCGCACCGGGGAATCCACACCGCGCACACCGGTCTGCGCCGTCGTTCCACCCTTCGGCTACGATCACCGACTGGAAACGATCGCCCCGACGGTGAGGCGAGCCGACGAGGACGATGGCCTCGAAGCCACGACGGAAATCGTCACCGGCTCGACGAGAGTCACGACCGTCTGAGCGACGATCGGCCCGCACTAGAGGCGGATTCGGTGGTATTATTCAGCGTTACCTTCCGAAATAGGCAGAACGCGGGTAACTCGTTAATTCTTATCTCGTTTCGGAACTAGTCATGAATGCTTTTTGCCTAAGTTTAACTATTTTTCATTTTTTTTTTTTTTACTTATTTCTTTTTTATCGAATTTTTCAAGGCTTCGTTGATGTTGCAGAGGAGTCCGGGAATTCGGATGATGTGGATCGCGACTCGCGCTCGAGCCACGCTAATTTACGCGGGGGCGCTCGACCCTCCCGTGTATGTACATAATGGGCCGAGGATTCGCGCGGTTCCGACTATCGAGGGAGAGTTTTCTTTTTTTTTTTTGTTTTCTTCGAATGGATAATTCGCACGCGATTATTTATTTGACTTTTGTATATAACGTTGGTCGATCCTGATGGTAACGACGGAGGGATGGTTTAGTGATTTACGACTGACGATTGTTCCAGTGGCGGAAAACGTTTTTTTCCCCGTGCATCGATCGTCGCGTTACAAAGACGATCGGGGGAATGTAGAGATATTTTTTTTTTAGTTTTTTTTTCTGTCCAGAAATGTATCCTCCGATCGGGTGAGCATTATAATTACTTTTTCGAAGACTGATAGTAAAAAAAATGATGAGGATGGAAATGGAGAAATCAGAGGAATTCCGGATTTATAGTTTGACGGTTCGATCGGGATTTTTTGCAAAATTACGAATAGAAACGACGAGTCACGGACGGGACGTGGCGTAGCGGTCTAAGTTTACGATTAAAACACGGTGTCGAGCGACGCGTAACAACGCGCGCGGTGTGAGCGAGGGAGAAAAACTTTGTAAGCATTACCTTAAGTTTCTAGTCTACTTACAAATTTACCGGCAATATAGCGTCTATTTTGAACATATACAAAAAAAAACTACAACAAAAAAAAAATCACGTAAATAAAAAAAAAAAAATCGCATGTAAGGTAAATCTCTGTGACCGAACTTACCGCGGTATCATCCTCGTAAAAAAATGTACCCTTGCTAAATTCGAGCGCGGACCAGATTATGCTTGCTGTCGTTGAAAAAAAAAAAGAAGAAAAAAACTATTGTTGCTTTACAAACAATCGAATTATAGATCTTGATAATTATTTTTGATAGATCAAAATGTTTTCTATTTTTCGAGTTGCCATAGTCGTTGTACATAAATCCTTTTTTTGTTTATTGTTCGACGCGTGCCCCGTCATATTTCCTTCCACGGAATCGGAAATAAAAAAAAAAAATTAACGTTTTCCCGAAGGAGACCACTTGGCGCCGCACGGAGTCTCGTCGTTTCGTGTTGTTTGCTTGCTAGGAGTGAACCCCCTAGACGTTTCGAATTTAGGGCCCTCTTCCAGTTCGGGTTAATTAGATTTAACTCTTCCAACTCGGAGTAAAAAGGAGGGCGGAATTTATACTTTTACAGTCGTCGATTGCAGCATGAATTATTTGGTCCGCGACGGCATGAACTTCTCGTGTATCCACTTTGTAATAGCCTCTCTATTATACTTAGGCACTAAGTGTATTATTTTTCTTATCATTTTTTTTTCTTCTCGTTATCATGCTATAGGTTTGTCGGATACTACAATGAGTTGTATATTACTGAAACCTGATACAATAAAATTTATAGCTAATAATCGTAATTCGTGGAATTTCAATTCCTGTATCATTCTGCGTGTGCGAGAGAAAATATATTTGTAAAAGGTGGATGATTTTTTCTTTTTAAGATAATTAAAATGATGTTTCATTAATTTTATTCTTAAAGTCGTAGAGATCGATCGACTTGCAGTTAAAAAAATCATTTTGCGTGTACGAAACAAAATATTACTTGTAAAGGGTGAATGATTTTTTAAAATAATAATTTAACCCTTTGAAGCACAAAAAAAATGCATTAATAACCAACCGATGTATGTGAAACTTCATACTTGGGAAAAAAAATCGCCTGCGTCGAAGGGTTAAAAAGATGTTTCATTGATTTTATTTAAAAATCCACGTTTTATAGTCCCGCATCGGAGTCTCGTGTTATAATGATTACTCGAAGAGATGAATGATTAGTGTGTGCGGGACAAAATATTATTTGCAAAAGGTAGATGATTTTTTTTTTAAGATAACTTAAAGAGATGTTTCATTGATTTTATTTAAAAACCCACGTGTCACAGTCTCGCGTCGGAGAGTCTCATGTTACAATGGGTACTCGTAGAGATTGATCGACTTGTCCTCGGACACGGACACGAGCATGTTGTTCCTTTCGGGATGATACTTTACAGACCAGACTTGATCGGCGTGATCGTTGAACGTGTGCAGGCACTGTCGTTGCGCCAATTCCCAAACCTTCACGGTGTGATCGGAACTGCTGGAGGCGAACTTCTTGCCGTCCGGAGCGAACGCCACGCCGAGGACCCACGACGCGTGCCCGGACAACGTGCCCGCAACGTTAGCGTCTTTGCTGCTCACAAACCGGCGAAAATAAATTAGGATTAAGAACAACGA
The DNA here is from genome assembly GCA_030522665.1 of Ichneumoninae sp. A BG-2022a. NCBI lineage: Eukaryota > Metazoa > Arthropoda > Insecta > Hymenoptera > Ichneumonidae > Ichneumoninae sp. A BG-2022a. The sequence goes on along the minus strand of JAPYZC010001815.1, from coordinate 13,495 downwards.
ATAATCGTAACGAGAAACAATTTCTTTTTTTGTACTCACACATCGTAAAGCTTCATGTGACCATCGTCGGACGCAGTCAATAGCAATTGGGAGTCCGGAGAAAAGCAGAGCGATCTGATTGGCATGGCGTGACCTTGAATGGACCGATTAATATTATTAAGATTAATAAAATTTCTCAACATACATGAAGTTGATGGAATATTAAAAAAAAAAAAATTACCTTCTAACGTTCGCAATACTTTGCCGTGCGCAACGTCGAAAATGTTGATAATACCGGATATCGCTCCACTGGCAATGTATTTGCCGTCGGGACTCTGTAACATAGAAAAATCGTCGATATTAGTTATATAGCTTTTTTTTCGCGATTGAGAAGTTAATTTCCTATGTTGTCTTGCTCACATATGCGACGCTCAGAGTGAACTTTCCACCCCGAGTATCCAAAGCGTTCTCCTGCTTGCCGCTCTCCGTGCTGTACATGTGGATTTTACCCGCGTGACTTCCCGACACTATGAATTTGTCGTCGGGAGAGAAAACTACCGTCCAGATGTCCACCGGACCGACCTCGATGCTCGACAATTTCTCACCCGACTCGAGATCCCACAATCGGAGACTCGAGTCCAGCGAACTCGAGGCGCATTCTGAAAATTAATTTTTACAATCAGTTATTATTTTTTTTTTTTGCATCTCTTGATAAAAATAAAAAAAAACAGAAAATATTTATTTCCGTGAGCGTTTTCAAAATATTCGAATTAGCCGGAAGTCATTAAATAATGCTTCTTATAATATTTGATAATAAAAATCGAGCAATCTCGCCGTTGCAACCCTTGGTCGCAATTCGAGTATCGTGAAAAAACATTTTGTATTAAATTTGGCAAAAATCAACGAAGTATGGAAATAGTTTCTCACAGAGAAGTCTTCACGAGTAAAGATGAGATCAATAGTAAAAATTTAGATTGAATAATTTTTACACTCTTAAGGGGCTGCTGGACCTTCCTGTTTTGTCGACGAAGCGAGGCGATTTCGTAGAATCGACTTTACATCATTAATACGGTACACATATGCCTCAAATTTTACAGGACTGTAATGCTAGCGAGGAACCCTTCGGCGAGCAAATGAATTTTGGTTGAAAACCTCCAAGAAGTGAAGAAACTCGAATATTGCAGATCGTCCCAAAAACCAATATGGCCACTGAAAATTTGGAACTCACATACGCAACACGAGGCTGCACGCCGATTCTCCGAAATTCCCCAAATACTCAAAAATTGTCAAGAGCGCAATGTGCAGCCACCGGTGGGTAAATCATAATACTACGTTAACGCATTTTCCCAAACTGTAATATTCGATTTTCCTAATTCCTTGTCCATTGTTAATAATTCATGTCAATAGTTCATGTCACGCGATTTATATATTTTTATGTGAAGAGCATTATATAGAAGCAGATGTAAAAAGTGAAAACTTACTTTCCGTAAATAAATACTAACAATAATAATAATAATAAAAGTAGTTGTGTAGTCCTACACAATTTGAAGCATATGTGTAGCACGTTAATAATTCTAAATGGAAACTAAGCAATCACCTTGTTTTATCGGTTAGAAATGTTTACATTAAAAAGTTAATTAAAAAGTAAGAAGTTAGAAACAGATCCGGCAATCCCTTAACGGAACTTACTCGTGCCGTCCGAGCTCACAGCCACGGAGACGACTCCTAGAGAATGTCCCGACAAAACATGCTTGATCTTCAAGCCGCCGTCTTTCTGTTCCCACACTTTGACACTGTCGTCCACGGAGCCAGTTACGATATACTCGGAGGTCTCCTCTTCGTTCGATCTCATAGAGTCCCTGAAACGAACGATCGGTGTGTAAATAATTTTTTTTTTTTTACGAAATATCAGCTAAATTTTACCGCGAATCCTCGTTATCCGGTTGAGTCTCTTTCTTCTTCTTCGGGCAACCCCAAGCGCAGGTCCAGATACTGTCCTCGTGAGCATTTTCTGTCTTATGTATCAAGGAGTACTGAAAATAATTGAATTTATGAGCGCAGCTTGCAGCGACGAGGGATCGTGTTTTGGTACTCCGAAAATGTTAACCTCCGAAACGAGACCGAAGTAACCTTACACACTGGAAAACATATCTACCATAGTGTCTCACGAACGTTCGGATTTTTTGGCCGCTGCGGATGTATCGAAGTTTTCGATTTTTCGCGCAGCTGTGATATTGTATATTTTTATTTCGGTAGCGATGTTTTTGCAGAGAGAACCGGCCGATCGAATTTGATTTCTGTTGACAGGCGGCGGTTCTTTTTTTAACGCACGAAACGCACGGTTGTTAGCTGAAAGTTTCACGCAATGTTTTACTGGTAACTTTCCGGTGTGCGTCGACGATTATAGGCCGAGTTTCAGAGGCGCCCCCAATCGTACGCCGAGATGTGTCGTGACGGTAATTTTTTATAAGTTGGCCGACGCGGGTTTCTCCCAGTGGCCAGACTGGTCCCCACAGCCGTGGTCCCAGTCAAATTGAAGAAGAAGAAGAAGAAGACGGTAATTTTTTGTAAGCGTCATTTCACCAAAAAAAATTAACGTGTCGTCAATGGACTGTCTTTTTGTTATTCCAGCAAATTTTTGTTTTTAAGATAATTAAAATGATGTTTCATTAATTTTATTCTTAAAGTCGTAGGGATCGATCGACTTGCAGTTAAAAAAATCATTTTGCGTGTACGAAACAAAATATTACTTGTAAAGGGTGGATGATTTTTTTAAATGATAATTTAACCCTTTGAAGCACAAAAAAAAATGCATTAATAACCAACCGATGTATGTGAAACTTCATACTTGGGAAAAAAAAATCGCCTGCGTCGAAGGGTTAAAAAGATGTTTCATCGTGAAGTATTAACTCTTTTCTGCCTTTCAGAGTTATTGAATTTATTAGTTATCTTGTTATATAGTTGGGAGGTCACTAGGACTTCACATAGGAACCTCGTAGTTTACTTTTTTTTTCTTGTTGCTGCACTCCGAATGAGCACTATTATCACGTGTACAACAATGTTATATACTTGCCAAGTTTGAGTTGCAAAATACCCTTAAAAGAATACGATTTCATCGACCGAGAAGAAAAACTACGGAGAGAAAATATTACAAGAATTAAAAACCAAATGAGGCCCAAAGTCTGCTAAAACATTCTATTTCTTCTAAATCGATTCAATTAGGGCTGAATCAAATATTAATTCATAATTAAAACGTTTAGTGCTTAAGAGCATGTGAAACACTGTGGCGTGTGAGAGAGATAGCATCAGTGGCGCTCACAGCAGAGCGAGAGAGACACGCTGAGAACGTGTTTCACTTCACCTTGAGGGAGCGTTTGTTGACCGCCTTTTCCCGCTTTGCCCCGCTGCACACAAAACAACCGACTGGACACCGATTTCAGTGTCTCGTTGAAACATCAATGTTTTTTTTTCTTCTTTCAAGAATACAGGTATTCGATCGTTTATCGTTTTATTATATACACTATACAGTACATAATACGCACTCGAGGCCCACGAGATTGCGAGATCGATGCAACAAGATAGATCGCAGGGCGAAACAACGATTCTGGTACATTACTCAAACAACTTTTTTTTTCATTGATTTATTTTAATATTTTGTAATGCTATACGGTTTGAGAAATGTACACGTTTCTACATAGTTTTTAATTTTATAGTTTAGATTCGTGTGTATACATACATATATATATATATATGTCCGCAGTGAGTATGTGTGTGTATATGTGTGTTTGTGTGCCTGTGAAATATAAACAAGAAGATTACACATGTCTTTGGTTTCGCGTACGCATCTCTACACGTGCTTCGGCAGTCGTTTCGTTTAACTGTACATACTAGGCTCTTCGGTGGAGATTTATCATTACGTAATAGCTGCAACAGTTTCTCTCGTTTGTCTTAATCACCGAAGTACTTCTACGTGAACAACGATTGTCTCGTTCCGAAATACCGCAGTAAAAATTTTATAACGTCGATATCCGAACGGAAATTTAAATGCCACGATTAATATTATCGACGCTGCTATACATAGGAACTGCGCGATTATTTTTTATAACAATAATTTTTTTTTTTTATCGTTGAATACATGGAACGTCAAAGCACGATAGACAAATCGAAAAGAAATGCGGCCGATATACACTCATCGATGGCAGGTAAGATCGAACATTTCGAACGCCGAATGAAAACTTAAGCTTTATCGTTACAGTTCTTTTTTTTCCTAGCTATACTAAATGCACGGGAATCGAAGAAAAAAAAATGACAAAATTACGTTACAAGCACGAGGGGGCGGATGGTACAAAATCGTTATCTTACACATAGAATCTCCGTATCAACATATTTACAATTATCAGTCAAATAAATTTATCGAGTTTGCGCCCTAGCAGCACTATGTTATATCTTTCGTAAGAGCTCGGGGGGGGGTTCAACATGTGGACTATACGCGGGCCACGAATCATCGATAACTTCGGAACGATAAATGCGAAAAATAGTTCGTTATTACGGCTGGAACAATACCTGTTACAAATATCGAACATGCGTCTCAACCGGGTAAAATTCAATAATCTATATCTTTGTTCGTGGCAATTATGTATAATATATGTACAGGTATTTTTTTTTGTCGTTACAATCAAATTTTGAATATCACAGAATTCAATGATTTATATCTCGTCCGGCGGATTGTCAGTCGAAGATTTTGGCTGCTAGATTTTTTTGTTCTTTTTTGTTTTGTCAACAACGCTAATTATTCGGTAATTACGCGGTAAGCTTTGCACTGGGCTCGATAGTCATGGGCTCTCGATAGGCTACACGGTAACGTAAGCTACCTTTTTTCATATATTAATTCTTTAACACGCTTCGCACTATTTACAGTAAAAAAAAAAAAAAAAAAAACTTTCGGTTTATCGCCCATCGAGACTTTGTTGATACACATCCTTATATGCATCTATAACTGAGGCTTTCCGTACCAAATCGACTTGGGTTTGACTCTTTCCATCTTTGAAATTGCTCGGGATTTTTTATATGATTGAACCAAGTTTCAAACGCACGCAGGTTTTTTTTAGATTTTTTCACATCGTTTATAATTATTTGTAATTAAAAAAGAATTTATTGATCGCCACAACTTTAAAGTCTGAAAAAAATCTCAAAAATCCAATGCTGCATATAAAAATGGTGAAGCGATTTCATCATCGACTGATTTATTTTTTCTAATTTTTTCAGTTCAAAAAAAGAAGAAAAACCAAAAAATTCTCATATGTGACACATGGTCTTTCAGAATCTTGTCAGCTTTTCAAATTGTGGCGATCAATAAATTCCTTTTTTAATAATAAACAATCATAAACCATCCAAAATAAAAAAAAATGTTTAAATGCTTTGAGAGTCATTTCAATCACACAAAAAATCGCGGGCCAAATCCAAGACGCGAAGCGACAGAATCAGGTCGATGTGGCATGGAACGCCTCAACAGTATTTTCTTAAAATTTTTTTTTAATAAGGAATCTCAACTCGGTATCTCCGTCAGGCTCCGGTTTTCCCTACCGTCTAACAATAAATCTCGCAGGTAATATCAGCGAATTACCTTTGTCAAAATCAGCCGATCGGGTCTTACGGAATTTTCGGGCGCGACGAGCGTGCCCGAGCGAATTTTCGGACGCGACGAGCGTTTCAAGCACGCGCCTTCGCGTTCGCGTGCCCCGTCGGCTGGACTAGAATTTTACATAGAGGCACACAGTGCGACAAGCGATCGTTCGTTCACTTCTTCGCAGCGACGCTCGAACTCTCCGTCGTCTTGCCGACGTTCAATTTTTTGTTAACACCCGAGACGCTCCTCGCCGGAGGATTCGAGGCTTTATTGGCCTCGAATTTCTGTTGCAACGAGGCTACGTTCGATTTACTTCCGGCCGCCTTCTGAACGGGCTTCTCGGATTTACCGTCGGACTTCAGCGCGAACTTCGCCGGCTGAGCCGCAGGTTTCGAGTCTTTCGCGAGGGAAAACGATTTGGCCATCCCGACAGTGGGAGAAACGGGGCTCGAAGCAGATTTCTTCCGGTCGGCGAAGGTCGCAGCCTTCGTCATTATGCTGCTCGGTTTGGGCGGCATCGACGGAGTTTTATTGGGGCACCTCGGCACCGTCGGCATCTTCGTCGCTGCGCCGTTCTTGACGCTGTTCCCGCCGAGCGTCACGTCGGGCGAGGTCTTGGCGGCGTTCAGAATGGCGTTCGAGCAGCTGGACACCAAGTCCGGACTGTTGCTAATTTTGCCGGGAGCTTCCTTGCCGGGCGTCTTGAGGCTCGCTCCGTTCAGGCTGCCGACGGAGTCTCTTTTGTCCTGACCGCTCTTGTTGGAGCCAGGATTGGACCTCGTCGGGCTGGTCACCTTCCCACCGGACGACTTGAGGCTGCTGTCCGAGCCCTGGCGCGAAGTCTTCAGACTCGCGTCCGACCCCTGCCTCGACGAGGCTTTCGGACCAGGCGGATTATCCGCGCCCTGTTTTACCGACTTCAGCGAGCCATCGCAGTCTCCGCTCGGCTTCGCCACCGCGGGAGTCGCTTTGACGATAGCCGGAGGAGTCTTCGTCCTGCTCAGCGGCGGTTTCTCGGTCGCTTTCGCGAGCTCCGTCTTCGCCTCCGGCTTGGCGGGCGCCTTCGCCTCCGGAGGTTTCATTCCCAGAGCCTTCGATATAGCGTCATTGACGTTGGGATTCTTGGAGTTCAGAGACTCGAGTTTGTTCTCGTTCACCGGTTTCCTCTCCGGGCTGCTCGACGGGGCGTCGTGCTTGGGACCGTCCTTGACCCTCTGCGGTACGTTCAGGGCCGAAGGGCTCAGATAACCGGAGCTCGTCGTCGAGCTCGCCGAGTTGAATTTACCGGAAGCCGAGTTCGAGTAGACGCTCCCGGGTGACTTGTAGTGGTTGCTCGAGTTGGCGTAAGTGTTTATGGAGCTGTTCGAGCCGAGGCTCTTCTCGGCCTCCTCCCTCTCGCGCTTCTTCCTCGCCAGGGTCGAGGTCGAGTATATCGAATCGAAGTTCCTGTTCGATATCTCCGAGACGATCTCCGACAGAAGTCCCATGTTGTCCGCCGCCGCAGCGCCGGCTCTGGACACGCTCGGTGCAGCCTCGATCGGTTTCGGCGACTTGTACTCGCTCGCCGGTCCGGGACTCCTCGGCTCCGCCTTCTTCCTGTTCTTCTCCGGCACGGACTCCTCTATGACGGCGTAAATATTGTCGTTCGACGGCGACTCCTCCATTATCTTGCCGAGCGAGGACTCCGCGACGAGATTCATGCAATCGTCGTAGGCGTCCTCGTTGGCCCTCTGCGGGACTTTCACGGGGGGATTCTGATAACCAGGCAGGCCGGGAATCTTGTTGAGGCTCTCGGTGCTCGCCTCCGACGAGGGAGCGTTCACCGGAGGCACCGGAGGGGGCGACGTCGGTCTGGCGCTCGCGGGGATGCTCGTCGGTCGCTTCGCCGGATTCGCCTGGCGCATCGAGCCGAACGTGTGGATCGCCGGCCTGGCGCTTATCTTCGCGTCCCTCATGCTCTGAGCCCTCATGACCACGGGCCTCTTTTCCTCACCGGCGACCACCGGAATCGCCTGGGTCGGCAACTCGATCTCCTTCTGCGGTATCGGATGAGAGATCTCCAGATTCCTGAGGATCTCCTTGTCCATTACCTTGTTGACTCTCTGGTGCTGGCTTCGCGGCAGGGAATTCGTCTTCTTCTCGTCCTTCGTGCCCTGCGGCTGGGAGTTCGACCTCGCCAGGCCCGAGCCTGGACGCAGCATCGACGCCAGCCTGTTCAGAGTGCTCGTGGCCGTTTTGGTCTCCTGGGGTGGGAGCTTCTTATCGGGCTCCGTTATCGCGACGTTCACCAGCGGCGTGCTCGTCGGTCGCTGAGGCTTGTGCACCACCGGATAAGGGCCGGGTTCCTGCCGGGGTCGCACCGGGATATCCGGCGCCGGTCTTGTTGGCACTTTGGCCCCTATCAGCTCCATCGAGGTGCAGGTCGTCGCCGCCAGAACTGGACTGCTGATAAGGGGACGAGCCGTGCAGCCGGGGTTCATCGGCGGCAGCGCCGGCGCCGAGCTCAACGGAGCCGGATTTTCCATCGGCGTTGGTGGAGCGTTCGGAAACGTATTTCGGAGCAACGTGTTGCTTCGCTGGGCCAGCTTGATGTTCGTCTTTATCGCCACTGTCGGCAGCGACGGGGGTGGCGGCGCTGACTTCGTCGGCTCCGCAGGCTTCGCTCCCGCCGGCGGCAGCGCTGACAACGTGAAACCCTTGAATTGACCGAACAAATTATTGTTGAAACGCTCGTCGGACTCGGTCTTCGGCAGCAGGCTGGCGCACGCCGGGTCCTGGCTCAGGCTCGAGTCGATCGTCTCGATGCCCCGCGGCATCTGGCCGGGACGGTCTATTGTCTTGATCGAGAAACCCTTGCTGACACGGTCTTTCCTGGAAAAAATTTAAAGCGAAAAATAACGTAAGCAAGGGATGGATTCGGTTTTTGGAGTCAAAGCGAGATCGTCATTGTTAAGGTGATTTCTTTTCTTTTTTTTTTTTGTGAAAGTCGTGGAGGCTCCCGACGAATGTTCGGATTATGTATATATTTTTTTTTTTTTTTTTTTTATATATGTAATTTTTTTTTCAAATTCAAGCAGGACTTCCCACGATTTACGAGGCACTGTCATGAGGCGTTTGTGTTAGTTAGAGATTGCATTGTTAGTCGCAAGCTGCGGGTAGAGAGAGGATTGAGAGAGACCGTTTAATCGAGAAAAAGGTAAACAGAACAAGTTCCATTCGTGTACTGGTTTTATTTTTTCATTGAAATTTTTTTTTTTTAAATGAAGAATGAAGGTAATTAAATAAAAATAAAATCGAAAAATCATACAGTCAATGGATGCGGGATTAACATAATCGTTATATGCATTGATGCGTCAGAGGTATACTAGGGGAGATGGGCTCTCCGGTCGTAGAGTATTGTCACGACGGTGCAGTGGAGACGGCCAAATTTATTTAAAAATTTTTTATTTCATTTTTTTTTTTTTTTCATTTTATAAAAAAATTAATAATTATAAAATCTCTAGCGATTCGGTAACATAAGATTGTAAACGTTCGATTTGCCTCAACGCCCCACTGCACAATGGGCCAGCAAAAAAAAGACTCATGCCCTGAAAACATTTAACACTTTGCATGCTGGACGCCACATGGAGAGAGCCTGAATTCTTACAACTATTAATTATTGTTGGTCCCCGTGACTTTGACGATCTTGCAAAAGACCCGTATATTTATATATATATGTGTGTCGACTGCCGAGACGCAAAGGGCCGTATCGCAGATCATTTTACACATTAAATTGTGTCGGTAACGACACACATAGCACGCAATATTTTGAAATCACTTTATAAATATTTTCGATTTTTCTAAAATATATGAAAATTATATTTTGAAATATTCTATCAAAATATTCCAATGAAACGTTTCTCAAATATTTCGAAAACATTAATCTTTCGACACTTCTGAAACATAGTGATAACAATTTGGAAATATTTTTTATTTCATTTTCACCCAAATATTTCTACGATTGTTTCCGTGTCTATGCGGCTGTGTTGTTTCCAAATTATACTTGCGATGCGATCTTTGACATTTCGCTGAAATGTTTAAAAAACTGTTCGGAAACATTTCAATATGAAATTCATGAGCGGACAAAAAATATTTTCAAAATGTTTTTTTAAACATTTCACAAATATTGTTTTAATATTGGTAAAATATTTTCGATATTAAAAAAAAAATGTATCGTAAACCTTTCAAAAATATTTCCGTGCCACGTACGAAGCTTTTGTTTCTCGGCATTCGATTTTTCTGACAATAACGTGCAAACGGTATAATTCATAATTTTTTTTTTTTGTAGACACAATCTCGATTGATGTAGTCACAGATCGAAAAAATAAATTTCAAACATGTCATGCAATGGAATTTCATGCCCTTACGATGTACTCAGATAATTGAACAGTACGAAAGAAATAAATAACGCATACCGGTGGTAAGCGTGTAAATTTTTGTTTTATATCAAAAAGATTCGCGCTATTAAAATTAGGTCTATAGATAAAAAACAAAGCCGACCGCGCGAGTTTCTCGTACCGATTATTACAACCGACCCGTTTTGCGATTAATGAAATTGACTCGCGATTGCTCTCGGTCGAAGGGCTTATCATTAACGTTTACATATAAATAATATTATTTAGGATCACAGGATTTTATTGGTAAGATTGTTCAGAGCGAGCCGTAAGTGCGTACGACGTTTGCTCAACCACCACCGTTATGCCTGCATCGTGTAATAGCGGAAGTCACAGTTCTATAACGTACAAAACGAACAATTTTTTAAAAATATATATAGAACGGCGACTTCTGCACTAGACGTTGATCGAACAGTTCATTCCCGAGAGATCTATACTATTACTACTATCATTATTATTATTATTATTATAGTAAAAAAAGCTTCGTTCGAGACGCGGTTTAATTAATTAACGGCAATAATGTTCTTTTTCCTTTAATTTTGCATTTCCACTCTCCGAGGCGCCCTCGTGAGAGTTAAATGCAATAATAATAATGATAATTAGCGCATACGATAATACCGTGAATATTTTTTCATTTTTTAAAAATCTTACGCAATTACCGAACAGCAGAGAATTCCGACTTTAACGAGTATTATAAATTTTTCGTGTCGATTTTATCGTACGAATAATCTGTTATTTTAATTGAGCGCGCTCGAAGTTGCGTCTAGAACTTTGGTTTGAGGTTTTGAGCCGGCGCCGGAGGCGGTGGTGGTTTTTTGTTGTAAAACGGAGCGGTCGCCTGCGAGCCCGCCGGCTCGCTCGGCGCCTTCGATGCGGCAAATATTTCCGTCGTTTCGGTCGGCGTTACGCCCGACGTACTGCACGGACTCTCGTTCAGCTGTTGGAACTGCGGCTCGGCCGTTTTGAGCTTGAGCCCCTGAAAGTTCTTAGTGGGTTTTTGAAATTGCCTAATGTGCTCGGATATCTTGTTGCCGAATTCCTTTTTAACTGGACTAGCGAGTTTACTCGAGCTATCGGCGACGGCCGATTTGCCGCTCGTCTGGGACAACGTTCCGTTCGACGGGCCGATTCTAGGATTGTTCGTTAACAACGTCGAGCCGCGATAGTCGATATTGCTGCTGCAATTTATCGCATCGGGATTCGTGGTCGACACGAGATCGGTCTTCGTTATCCGAAGCTTCTCTCTCGACGGCATGCCGTCGCTTATCGTGAAGACTTTGCTGTTATCGCGGGAGCGTCCGCGTCGCGGCTCGAATACGATCATCACCCTCTCGAAGAATTTCTTCGAGTTGCCGAGGGCGCGCGGCGGCGACGCGACCGAGCCGAAAGAGCGCGACGATGTCCTTTTCGCGTTGAAACAGTCGAGACTAGATACGTACGTTGAGATCGCTTCCTTCTTCCAGTGCCGGTTGGGATTGTTCTTCGTGTACCACACGCCGACTGATATCAAGGCCATCATCGGTATCACACCGAAGAATATTATGTACAGGGCGGTCACGAAGTCGTTTCTCGCTGCGAACACAACAAAAAAAAATGTTTCTTTCGTTATTTGAGATTTTAATGTCACAGTACTTAAAATAGGCTGAAACGTCGAGATATGCGGACTGTGAAAAAATGTCGTATGAAATTTCATGTATCGGTGCTGGAAGTTTTTGTAAACTGGTGTGTCAAATTTAACGTACAACTGTGGTGAAAAATTAATGTACAGTACGTTAAAAACTGTAAAAACACTTTACGTGTTAGAATTTACTTTAATTTTAATAATTCACTTTAATTTCACTGTGAATGTACATTCATTTTTCTTCGCAATTGTACATTGAATTTAATGTACCAGTTTTTTCATAAAAATTTCCAGTCCGTTTCATTAAATCCATAATTTTTTTAACAGTGCGATTTTTAGCTAGCGTTCAGATGTACGCGTGAAAAATTATTATTTTACACCGTACATGTTTTTGCATCAAATATCACTCGAGGAGTAAAATTAGTTGAATATTTGTAATCAGCTCGAAGAAAAATTGTTCAAAATAATCTGCACATGATTTCCACATGTTTTACTATTCCTCCATAACAAAGTTCGTCGACCATTTTTTTTAGCTGTTATCACGAAATGCGTGCGCGCGTAATTTTTGTATACATCTGCATATAATAAATTTGTAATTATTTAAGCATAGCATTTTCCCTCTTTTTTATTCTAAAAATTGTATTATAATTATAGCTTCCTCCATGGGGAAGCTGAAAACGAGCAACAATATTTTTTAAATTTAAAATTTTCTTTTTTTTCATTTTTTTTTATCTGGACGATTTAAGTTCGTAAAGCTTACCGTTCGGATCCTCGGCAGGTCCGCTGTCGTCGGAGCCGCCGAAGCCCGGTTGAACACAGTCTGGTGGACGAAATCCACGATCGCAGTGGCAGTGGCCGAGGCTATTGCAAACACCGTTGCCCCCGCAATCGTTCGGGCAGCTTCTCCCTCCGGAGACCGATTTTCTCAGATCGGCGATTGGCATGCACTTCTGATTGACGCACATCTTGCCGGCGGCGCACTTGGCCCCGTCGGGCGCTAGACCGGGATCCACTTGGTTCAAGCCCAGATCCACCATCGCCGAACGACAGGGTATTATCTTGCCGCCGTTGTTGATGAACGAGTGGCTCAGTATCGCCACGGACTCCATTCCGAACTCCAGTCGCTCGTTCAAGTGTTTGCAGTGCAGCATACCGCAGAGAATGTCCCTTTGAGGAGAGAGAAAGATAAAATGTAGTGAAAACGTTTGTACGTGGCAAATAGTTTCGATAAGCATGCAATCGCAACACCTGATTACTCGCAAATAGAAATCACCTTCGCACCCAACATTCCAACGACTGGAACGCATGGTCAATATAGAGAACCGAGGGGAACAAAAACAAATATAAAACATAAGTCGACAGGTCTTTGATTAGTTTAAATATTAGTTCGGAACGTTACGGAAAGGAATGAATTTAAACATAAGTCAGACAGGTCAATACAGTAGAACCTCGATTATCCGAACCAATTCGAAAATTCGGATAACAGAACAGTCAAACTGTGTTAAGCGATATAGCATGATACATATCGAAAAAATTACAGTACCCACATATTTTAAATAACTTCAAAAGTTCATCACGAAATCCACAGTTTTTGTTTGGCGCAAGAGATTTGTACGTCTTATTGCAGCAAAATTTTGTTAATGTCGGAGATCGTTAACTTACAAATATCATACGAGCCCGACAACAATGTGCTCATCTCTCCCTTATCGAGTTTCGAAAGCGTCTGTAATTTTTTCTGGCGTAAGTACATTATGCTTACGCTTAGAGGTCGAAGGACTGGACGCTGAATCCATAACGCACTAAACTACGAGACCAGTTACGAGATTAACGAAAATA
>JAPYZC010001814.1:0-31592 GCA_030522665.1 Ichneumoninae sp. A BG-2022a | reverse complement strand
ACCTTTTTCGTAACATAGAAAATGTCTACATTTCATAAAAGTAAAACCGTCAAAATTGACCCCAGAATTTATTATAGGATATCGCAAACTGAAATTTGCTGATTACGTCGTTTTAGGGCAATTTTTATTCTATTCCTTAGCGCTGATTACGATACTATAAGTCATTTTACTCTTTGGAACATTTTCAAAATCCCAGAAAATTGAAACGATTGGATCAATTTTTACCAAATTTAATACGAAACATTGTACCGTGTTTGTCCATTCCCATGCCAAATTTAAGCTCGATACGTCCATGTTTACTCAAATTAGAAGGTTTTTGGTAATTTTTGAAAAAAATCAAAATTTCATAAAATCTGATTCCTTCGGTAGATTTCGGCCAAATTCAATACCAAAGGTCTTTGATAAAAATACTGTATTCGTGTGTCGACCATTTTTAGAACGCTGACATTAAAATCTGGAAAAAACTTTTTTCACCGAAACATAGCTTCCTCTATGACAAGGCAAAAAATGTTGCAAATGCTTTTCCACTAAATTTGGAAAATGATAGATTTATAAATTTACAAATTTATAAAATGATACATTTATAAAATAAAAAAATGACGATGACGGAGCGCGGCTCATGAGCTTGGCAGTGAACGATGAAGCGACCACCTGGGTGGCTGGTAATGGATGGCTCTCGTAGCCTAAATAAGAATAAGTTAAAAATGCCCTTATTGATTCACCTAGAAACCGAATCGATATCCGTACGTGGCACACAGCGGCTCACTTCGTTCCGTCGGGATTTACCGGCCGTTCGTTAGGCGCGCTGTAACTCTTGTAGAAATCATTGTAGACAGCGAGGAGAGGCACACGCGCGAAGGCTTCGGCTCGCGCACCGCTCTTCGCCGCCCCCGCAGACCGTCTTTCAAAATTCACCGTGATCGCTCGGAACTTAGTTTCCCCGACTAATAGAATAACTTTTCGCCGGTCGACTATACAGCCGCGAAACTTTCCATCGGAGATCCTTATTTAATTTATTTTTCGGATCGGAAAGATTTTAAAAAGCGCTCAATATTTTATTGGGAAAATCAGTGATTTTTTTTTTTTTTTTTTTTTGTGAAATTCTAATAATTATGGATCGAGCTGGAAGAGGTCAACAATCGTCGGCGAGCCTGGATCAGGCTGACGAGAGAGAATCTAACGAGAACCGAGCAGCCGAGGATCGCACTAATAACGCGGATACGGGAAAGACCACAGTAGCGAGAAAGTATCGCACGAAACACATGAAAATGTATCCGGAACTGTACAGAAGCGACGTCTCCATCAATCCGAGCTACTCGGGTTTGAAGAACTTGCCCTAGTAAGAATTGAAAAAAGTACCTTGTAAAAAACGATTTCTTCCCTTGAGCCTGCAATGGACTTTTTAATTTATATTTTAACATCAATTTTTGTTCTTATTTTTATTTTTTATACTAAACTATATCGCGACGATCCGATAATAATTTTGTGTAATGAAATTTGCAACTAATTATTTGATTAAATTATTGCTCGTAACTTAATTACCGTACAGTTTATTTAATTGAAGATAACACGATCGTACAGTCATTTCTTTAAATCAAATTTCCGGCTACTTATTTGCTGAAATTATTATTATATCGTGATACCGTTTATTTAATTGAAGATAACATGGTAAGAAACGTGTAAATCTCTTCGTGTGAAATCAGCTTGTAAAGCGTTAAAAAAATGTCTATAAAGAATTAAGGTTGGCTGCCAGGAAACTTGTCGAAAATTACTGTAAGTTATCCAGTTTATTATTTTTATTGTGTCCAATTAGCTAATTTTCATATAAATGTTCTTATTTATAATAATAAAGAAAAAGAAGTTGAATTTCGCAAATTCATAATTTGTTTCAAGTTACGTGGTCTGCCGTCGCCGGGCACTGAAGAAGAAGAGGCAAATAGTTCGCCAGTTGAATCGCGAGGTAATGCACATAGCGATGATGCAGAGTTTCGCACTGGCGAGCGTCAGAGTCGATCGGATCTTCACCATCGGATTTCCGCCGGAAGCTACACTGGTACCGGATTTCGCGACGGATAAAGAGCGTCGACGTATCAACGAACTCATGGCCGACAGATGAGATTTTCTTCCCGACTCGAAGCGAGCGTCAAATTAAAACGACGCACCGAAGAATCATCTCGTATTAATTCTCGACGAACAGCGGGAAGAAAATTTCCACAAAAAAAAAAAAAAAATGAAAAAAATGAAAACCGCTTCGCCAAATAAAGGAGAGTGGTCGAAAAAATCGGATCAAACGTCTTTTTGACACCACGACGAATAAAGAAGTTATTGGTTATATCGAACGAGGATTTCGTGAGAATTTCATTTTCCTGACCCTCGACAATGTTTCGAAACGCTTATCAGAGTGGATTATTGTCCGTGCTGTACAGCTGCGGCTCGGCGCCCCTCGAGCTCTGGGGCATGGAAGTTCGTACGATATATTACCAATAAGCGAGCACCCGCGCTATAATTCTTCCCCGACCTTCACCCACTCGGGACTCATTAATTCTTTTCGTTAATCGATCATTCGACGAAATATCCGACCGGGGAATAAACTTTTCTGGCTTTCGGCCAGTCGAGCCGATGCCGAGGAACTGAGATCGATTCGTTTGTCAGGTGAAAAATGGTTACATAAGAAGAGTCACCGACGACGAGGTCAAGTCCTTGGCGCTCGAGATCGCCGGTACAAACGTCGCCACGACTTTCATATACGCCCCGAAAAATCCCAAAACCGTTCTCGGCATAACTTTGCCCTTTCTCGTCATGGTCATCAAGAGCATGAAGAGATACTTCACGTTCGAGATAACGGTGAGTTAGCGATCTTTCGCCTTTTCGATTTATGTTCGATTTGTGTTTGATTTATGTTCGATTTGTGTTCGATTTCTGTTCGATTTCTGTTCGATTTGTGTTCGATTTGTGTTCCATTTATGTTTGATTTGTGTTCTATTTATGTTCGATTTGTGTTCGATTTATGTTCGATTTGTGTTCGATTTGTGTTCGATTTGTGTTCGATTTGTGTTCGATTTGTGTGCGATTTGTGTTCTATTTATGTTCGATTTGTGTTCTATTTATGTTTGATTTGTGTTCTATTTATGTTCGATTTGTGTTCGATTTGTGTTCGATTTATGTTCGATTTATGTTCGATTTGTGTTCGATTTGTATTCGATTTCTGTTCGATTTGTGTTCAATTTATGTTCTCGTCGGTCACCTCCAGATACTCGACGATAAGAACATGCACAGAAGATTTCGCATAAGTAACTTCAACAGCACGACCAAGGTGAGACCGTTCTGTACCTCGATGCCCATCGGCCTCGAGGAAGGATGGTACCAGGTCAACTTCAATCTCGCCGACTTCACGAGACGAGCTTACGGCTCCAATTACTTGGAGACGACGAGAATGCAAATTCACGCCAATTGTAGAATCCGAAGGGTTTACTTCGCTGATAGGTGAGAAAAGGGACGGTCGATACTTTCGGTCCGTTTGATTCATTAAGGATTCATCACACGTACGTTTGCAACAGAAAGTTCGAGCCGCTCTGAATTTTGGTACATCGCGATACGCAAAAAATCTGAAAAAAATCAGCATTATTAATGATGTCCTTTGATTTTGCATAATAATGATGGCAGAAAGTGAGGAACAAAATATTTAAGAAATAGATTGTTCTTTTTTAAAAATCAGACAAAGTTTTATCTTCTCATCTCAAATGAATTCCTTGATTTTTTAGTATTCGTCTACATTTTTTTTGAATTTTCTTACATTTTAACATATTTTTCGTTTGAATATTTGAAAAATCTATGCAGAGCCACGAATTTCGGATACGTTTCCGTATAATAATTGCACGGTAGAGACAAAAAGATTCGAGACAATTACGCCGACGGTTTCGTAATTATGGCATAAATATAAAAAAAAAAACTCATATCGCTTCTTAAAAATCACCGAATTCATTTAAAGAAAGAAAAAAAAGGTTTGCTGATTATTTGTTGAACAATTTTTTATTAACAATTCGTTAATAACTTTTTGACATTATTATTATGCAAAATGAATGTTCTTGGCACGTTTAATACAATTGATTTTTAGCAGATTTTTATGCCACAAAGAAGTGTTCAATTTCTCAGTGAATCTTTAAATGTACGTGTCATACATCCTTAAAACGTGCGAACGCTCCGGTCGATCCGTTCGATTTCTTCTTCACTTCTTCGTCACTTTGCATCTGAAAGTTGAATCATTTGTGAAGTAAGAACTTTGTGACGCACCAGATTGTACGCCGACAACGATTTGCCGGACGAGTACAGGCTCTTCATCGAGAAGCGTCAAGACGCATGTGTGAAGGAAGAGAAGAAGAAAGAGAAGAGGCCATCGAGGCCATCGCAGGAAAGAATACCGGTTGAGGCTGTTCCGGCAGACGAGGCACCGGCCTTTCGCGTCGATTCGAGACAGTCGGTGGCCGAAGAGAAGAGACAAACGACGCCTCTGCCGTCGAAGGAGCCGTCGAGGGCCGTCGTGGCTCCGGACGGAGCGTCGAAAGTTCGGATCGAAATGGATCAAGAACCGGAAGTCGAGGAGGCCGAGGAACCACCGGAGCGCGGGGCGGAAGACGAAACGGAACCTGAGGCGGAGCCCGAATCCGAAGCGGACGAGGCGACGACGGACCAGGAAGAGACGGCCGAGGAGCAACGAGAGTCCGCTCCGTTGTCGCCGGTCGAGGGGGAAGAGGAGACCGGCGTGGAAGCGTTCGAAGGCGAGGAGAACGAAGAACCGGAAGAAATTGACGAAGAGCAAATATAAATGGATTGATTTATCTATTAATTGACTTTGACTCAAACGCTCGTTAACGGCTAAATTCAACCAGTCGAAATTTATTACTATATTCGGATGATTAAAGATCAACTTATAAATTATGATGAATGTAAAAATATGTAACGACGATAAGAGCGTTCGGTTAGTGGAAGATTGCTTTTTTTGTTTTGTTTTATATTCTTTAACTCTACGGGACATCGTAATCGTCGTCCTCCCGCTTTCGCTTCGCCGTCTCGTCCGTTTCCATCTTGATGGTCGTGCTCGGTTGGCCCGTGGATATCTGGATTTTCGGCTTCGCCGCCGGCGTCTTGCCCGCGCCGCTCGTCGTCGAACCTAGGACATTTAAAGTTCATTATGATCATTCCTGTTCGTACTTTGTCAATGCCTCGGAGAGATAATTTATATAAATCATTGCCTTTACAAATTTTTTTATATATATAGGTGTTATCGTGTTCGTAAGACTGCAGAAGTGGAAGATCAGATACTTGGCGGTTTATCTAATTATTAATCTTTAAAGTTTGACATTGAAAGTTGACTATGTTCATCCATGTTTGTACTTTTGTCAATGCCTCGAAACAATGATTTATCTAAATCAGTGCTTTTCGCAATTTTGTTAAATACAGGTGTTAGGGTTTCGAAAAAGACTGCAGCAATAGAAAAGCAAGAGAGAGGAGGGACGTCGCGATAGTCGGCGGATTGTCTAGTCATCGTCAAATTTGTTCAATTACAGAACTCAAAAAGAAACTGATTAAGTTTCGGCACACATAATGATAAAATCCTACATACGAGGAAGATTTCTATTGCTTCTTCACCACATCAGCGCTATCCATTTAACTGCAATCGATGTACTGTGATAATTGCATACTCAATCGCAAATTAACGAAAGTAGAACTGCCGTTTTACGAAAGAAAGATTATCGATCCGCCAAGCTCTAATTCATTTGGTATAGTTCGCTTACGGTTTATGATATGGAGATTGATCGTGGGAAGAGGATTTCGCTTGACCGGATTGTGAAAGGATCTTGAATCTGGCGAAGGAAATTGATTAATCCGAAGCGATCAATGTAGCAAAAAATCCGATGCTCACCCGTTGAAAATTTGAAAACTGGCTTCGGTATCGATATGGTCTGAGTCCTGGCCACGGTTGCCAGAGTCCCGGGCCTTTTTACAATGGACAGTCCTCCCTTGGCTGCGTCGACCTTGACCCTCGCCGGAGGACCGCCAGTGGCGTTATTTCCCACCGAGTGAACGGGCTTGCCGGCCGGTTTCTTAGCGGCGTTCTTCAGTTTGTAATTAGTGGCGTTCAGGCAGTAACGATCGGGCGGTATTCTCAGCCCGTTGTGAGGCTTGACGAAGGGCAGAGGAATATTGTTCTTAGCTCGCGCTACGTCCAGCAAAACGTCTCGAGGCGGAGGATTGGTGAACGTTCTATCCAACTGCATCTTCACCGCCAATCTGACGTCATCCAGGTCGATAAACTTTTTCTTCGCGTGATTCGCGTAAATTCTGCTGTCGTCCAGAATACAAGTGATATAACCTGAAATCCAACAGACATTAATTTTCGGACACAAAACATAGCTCGGCAATGTGGAGAAAACTTAAAAAAAAAAAAATGCATCGTTCGAGATTTAAAAAAAATTGAAATACTCACGATACGTAAACTCGAGAAGTTGATTTATAACTTTTGGCTCGTAATCCGTAATGCCCATGTCCTTCATGATAGACATTATAACCTGAGCATCTTTCGGTATGTGCTTTACGTGGCTCATATTTTTAGTTTTTTCGGCCATTGTGAAGGAGAGAATCCCCGAGAAGAAAGTGCGTCGACGATGAAAAAAAATAAATAAATAAATCACTTCTACTTCGCGAACGTTAAAAAGCTCGTCGATGTTTCACATAATTCACCGAGTCTTTTTGTTGAAACGAGCAATTATGTTGTTCAGCAACATCGACGACGCACCATTCTCGGAGGCTTCTCCGATCGAACTGAGGCTTCAGCGTTATTGGCGGCAAAAGGTGAGTTTCGATGTAGCTGTACGAGATCGCAGCTGCTTGTACCTTCCGCGGATCATTAAGGGCCCGAGAGTGGTGGCGTTTGGCAACTATGAACACGAAGAGCCGCACCGTAAACGTCATACGGGACAACATCAATTAGGGTTTGAAAATCTCGGCTTTTTACCGGAAGTGACGTTATATGAGAAAGCAGCACTTCCAATATGTGAGACACATTTTTCCACCGGAAGTGACGTTACAACGAATTTTTTTTTTATTCTTCTGCGTAACGTCACTTTCGATGTAATAGTCAAATTTTCAAACCGGAAGTGACGTTGAGGTAAAAGTACCAATAACCGGACACTGGGAGCAGTCCCAGTGCCCGGACATGCAAGAAACGTTTTGTCCGGTCATTGGGACATTTACCTTACAGTGAAAATCTCAAATTTTTATCTGAAATGTATCTCGATTTCAACGAATGAAGGAACACAGAAAAGTGGGCAAAAGTTCGTGTGTGGTACATCTCAAATGTATTTGGAATTCATCTCGAATGTAGCCAGCGACAGAACCGGACGAATAAAGAGAACACATGGATATTATTCTCGCAGATGGGAGTGAAGTATGCAGTTGAATTTATTACCGACACTAGTTCGTGCCAACACAATTGTGCGATAACCTCAAGAAGGATATTGTTTGTTATGACGAACAGCTAAGCGTATGTTATTATTTTTTTCTTATCACAATCAACGTGTCCGAGTGTTTCGAGCGTACCAAAAAAAAATAATCAATGTTCGAAAAATTATTTATCATTAATCATTAAAAAAAATTTATTTTGAGATTTTTTTTAGTAGCAAGTAATATAAAACATTTGCAAATTCATTAACTTTTTTATTGGATTGCTCCAATCTACGCACCGTGTTTCTAACAATTTCCTATCATATTGCAGACGCCGTATAGAGTTCCTTGCCTCATTAAAAACCAGCTGTGACGCACTTGTGACTTTCACACAGTCAGTATGGACGTAAGCACGTTGTTCAGAGCCAGCGTGAAGACTGTGAGTCTGCGGAGAAAAGCTCTCGAGGAACCTGAAGTCAAAGTGCCGTCCAGGAAGCAGCGTCAGCCTTCGGTCTTTCGCACCAAAGTCCAGGCAGTCGTGACGCAGATTTTCAAACTCCGCGAATTTCTCATTGAGAATCGTTCGGCGTATTTGAATTTCTCCAATCACCTGGCCGGCAAAAGTCGCATCACCGACGACGAGAGAGACCAGATAGACGCCGGAGCTCAGAAGATAATGAGCGCTTGTTCGCAGCTGGTGAAGGAACTGAAGCGCGAGATAGCCGACGCGGACGTCTCGCAACAGAATCACGAACATCGGGAAATAATGGTTTTTCTCATAGAGGAGTATCTGAAGAACGTTTGTAAAATTTATTCCGAGCAGAAAGCGATGAGAGTGAAGCGAGCAATGGAAATGAGAAAAATCGCTAAACTCGAGCTGGACGTTAAGCGGAGCGGCGGGTCGAAAGAGCGGGAAAAATTGAAATCCAACGCTCCGAACGAACTGACCGTTGACGCGAAGGATCACGCAGGATCGGCGGATTCGAGCCCGCTCAAGGTTCAGGAGATGAACGGCGACGTTAACACGCTGAGCTACGAGGAGGAATTGACCGCAGAGGACATTCAGATGTTCGAGTCCGAGAACGCTCAGCTGTACAACGAGCTCAACACTCTGACCGAGGAGGTCAAACAGATCGAGAGCAAGGTCGTTCACATAGCCGAGCTGCAAGAAATCTTCACGGAGAAGGTGCTGGACCAGGACAAAGATCTCGACAGACTCATGACGACCGTTGTCGGTTCGACCGAGAACGTTAAGGAAGCCAACGAACAGATCCGGCAGGCTATACAGCGAAACGCGGGGCTAAGAGTTTGGATATTATTCTTCTTGTTGGTCATGTCGTTCTCTCTTCTCTTCCTCGATTGGTACAACCCTTGAATTCCTCGGGAGGAATAAATATGTCTCGTCGCATATGTTACTATGTACGTGTAAGAAAAATGCAGTTTTTTTTCTGCAATAAAGATTTCTTAATATATTTTTCTCGGGCAATTTGTCTTCGATCGAGGAGGCGTACGAGGAGATTAAGAATAACGTTAAGGATGACGTTAAGGACGGAAGTTTAAGCAATAAAGGAAATGAGAAAAGATATCGATATGTCTTTTGATTTCCGTTTTCTTTTTGTCGATTGATACAATCCTTGAATTCCTCAGGAGGAATACATATCTTTCGGTGTATGTGTTACTATGTAGGGAAGAGCGGGGCAAAATGGGACAGTGGAGCAAAGCGCAATTTTCCAATCATTTCTGGATGGAAAAGTGGTGCAAAATGGGGCATCGAAAAATGATTGGATAATTGCGCTTTGCCCCAATGTTCCATTTTGCGCCCCTCTCCCCTAGGTGTAAGAAAACGTATAGTTTTATTTTTTTAAATAAAAATTACTTAACATATTTGTTTCGAGCAACTTGTCTTCAGCCGAGGAGGGGGGGGGGGTTAAACAAAGAAAGTTTGAACAATAATCGAAATAACAAAAGATATCGATATATTTTGATACGAGCACAATCGGTGGCTGCTAATTAATACAACCCGATGTACATAATTCTGATATATATATATTATAAATTATGTGTATTATAACATTATAGGAACAGTTATCTTCATGTACGGAGACACGAATTTGTTGATTAGAATCGTTGACTCTTAATGGAAATTTCGTAGTAATATCTTATCACTTTCTATCCCGTTAAGCGTTTCACATATTTTCTTTAGTGAAACGATGAGATTAATATATTGCACATCGGGAAATATTATTTACCGTTGTTAATGCGGACACATTTTTTTTCATAAATAAAATTTACGACGCAGCGCAATATTTCGCCTGTTATGTAACAAAACCCTGTTTTCGACGATCGTCTATGTACTTCAATTTTCAATATCCGTGTAATACTGAATCCCATTATTATTAAACTCTAAATTCAATATCTAGGTAATATTTTTTTTTACCGGTTAAAATTATACTCGAAGCTCGCATGGGCGTCGTAATCACAGATTTGACCCTCGATCAAGCACTGTATGGCCCATCGAGTCGTGACAATGGGTATGTCGCATTCCTTCGCCTTTTGCAACACCCAAGCGGGGATGCAACTGTGCGCGAGAACAACTGTTCCTTCCATGAATTCGTCATCTGCAGGAAACAAAAATAAATCTGTTAACATTATCGAATTTACCAAAACGCAAGTATTTGGATAAAAATGTATTAATCGGCTGTAAATACCAGGCTCTTCGACCACTAGAACGGCACCTCCCGCGTTCCCAATTATCCGTTCCCAGAACGAGACAAAGCGTTTTTTCGAAGGATGCATCGGTATGACGATCACGAACGGAAGATCCGACAGGAACGGTTTTTGACTAGATCGTTGATACATTTCAACGTACGACTGCCTCAGCAGACTCCATCCGGCCGGCAAGCGTTCCTCGGCGGGATTAACAATTTTATTCTAAAACACACAAAATAATAATAATTATACATTTTATAAAAATAATTTTATTTTATATTAAATTATCTTATATATATTTTGGAAAACTGTAGATTTATTCATTTCTTGGTTTGGATGTTTATCCCCCCCCCCCCCGCCCCAGTTTTCATAGCACATGGAATGGAATTCAGAAATCCATCCCACATGCTATATTTTCGAAAATTCGGTTTTCATAGTATGTGTGATTTCTATTCTGTATGCTATAATTTCAGAATATCGGTTTTTATAGCATATAGAATGGAATTTCCATTCTATTTGCTATAATTTCGGAATTTCGTTTTTTATAGCATTTCAGCCCGCGAGTCAACAAAACGGCTATTATATTATAATAAAATACTAAATTACATATTATGATAATATATTCAATTATAAATGATTATTAAAACGAAGGATTTTGAATTTTTAAATAGTGAAAAAAAAAATGAGATGGATCGATAATTGGGATTCACCTCTTGGCAACATCGTATGATCCACTGGTGACTATGAGCCTCGATGCCGACGGACAGACAGAACAAGCTCTCCGCGGTGATATTCGGTATGTTCATTATGAGTTTCGTGTTCGCATATTTTTCGGGCGGTACGAGTTCCGATCTCTCGTACAGTTTTCCACCGCCAGCGCTGACTTGCGCGATCAATCGATCCCTGACGAAGGGCCTTCTCGTCCACTCTTCCAAATTCTCCGCCTCGGAATTCGATCCCATAGTCTCGAGCTGTTGCGGGTCAATGGACTCCAGCGAGACGCACTCGAGAACGAACGACATGCCCCGAAATATCGTGCAACCCGCTTGCGGAATCGGTCCCAAGATATCGACTGTCTGCCCTTCGGTTTTCGATTTGCAGACTCGCCGATGTTCCTCGGAAGTTTCACAAATTTTTCTTTTCCTGCTCGAGTCGACGCTACTTCGGTCGGTAACGCCGAGCGGATTCCGGGAAATTCTCACCGCGGTTTTCGACGCCGAGAATTTTTCTCTCTCCTGCGCTACCTGCTCGACGATCTTTCGCCACTTCCGCTCGGCGTCGGGCGTGGAAAAGTGAATTCTCTCCGACGGCGCGTCCGCGACTTTGTCGAGGCGGCTTCGAATATCTGCGTCGTGTATTTCGCTGTTCGTGAACTTCATCAAAGCGCTCGTCAACAGGTTCATGTTCGTCCACTCCTCGTCGTTGCCAGCCTGAGGGCTTTCGGTCGGCGCCATTTTCGTCCGCTGAGCGGACTCTCGATGCGATCGAACACGCGCGTTATCTTCCGTTGCGAGCTCGGCGTCTTCGTTCGAGCTCGCGTCTTTGTGTTTTCGAGCGTTCGACACCGCATCGGGCGCAGCCGGCGCGCAGCTCACGCTCGTCAATATTTTGCCGACGTAATTTTTCGTACTCTCGTCGATCTGCAGCAGGCATTTTAGATTGACCCGGATGTTGATGTCCTTCTCGACGTGCAGAATTCGCCCGTTCGAGAGCTCCCGATTTACCGGTATAGATTCTTCAGTCCTTTTCGTCAAACGATCGTCGCTCTCGATATCTTCGGTAATCGAGTCTTTAGGAATGTCGCCGATATCGGCTGCCGATTGTTCCCCGGTCGATGACGAATCAAGCTCACGGTCCAAAGCAACTCCCGATGACGCGAGCTGTAAAATAAATCGAAACCGTGAATCATCGGCGAACGAGTTACGCGATACGACGCAATGTATTCGACACATTGCGTTGTCGTTGTTTCAGGCTCATTTTACTCTACTGAGAATTTTTGCCGATGCAAAAAAAAATTCAAGGAAAATTCAAGGTCAATTCCAGGACTTCAAGGACTTCAAGGACCGCCGGACACCATGGAAAATCTCGATTTTCGATCGTAAGTGACGTCATACCGGAAATACGCCACTTCCGACTCGAAAATTGTATTTGTCGACCGGAAGTGACATCACGCAAGAGATACGTCACTTCCGGTTTGAAAATATTTTCTACCGGAAGTGACATCACGCAAGAGAGATACGTCACTTCCGGTTTGAAAATATTTTCTACCGGAAGTGACATCACGCAAGAGATACGTCACTTCCGGTTTGAAAATATTTTCTACCGGAAGTGACGTCGTGCAAGAGATACGTCACTTCCGATTTGAAAATATTTTCTACCGGAAGTGACGTCGTCCAAGAGATACGTCACTTCCGGTTTGAAAATATTTTCTGCCAGAAGTGACGTCGTACAAGAGATACGTCACTTCCGGTTTGAAAATATTTTCTACCGGAAGTGACGTCGTGCAAGAGATACGTCACTTCCGGTTTGAAAATGTTTTCTACCAGAAGTGACGTCGTACAAGAGATACGTCACTTCCGGTTTGAAAATATTTTCTACCGGAAGTGACGTCGTAGCGGAAGTACGTCACTACCGGTCTGATAATCTCACTTCACAACGAAATTTTAAGAAAATTTCTGCATGGCATCACTTCCTGATTAAAAATGAAATTTTCAAACCGGAAGTCTCGTTACAGAGAACGTTTTTAATTTGCACTGGAATGTATCTAGAATGCAGCCCGTGCCAGAAACATGTGGATTAAAGAACACACGAAAGTGGTCAAAACAAAATGTGGCACGTCTAAAATTTATTTTGAATTCATCTCGAACGTATCCGGCGACGGATGCGGACGCATTAAAGAACATACGGTGCAGTTCTTTCGCACGGTCCGGGCTTTAAAAGTTAGAAAAACCGAGCCTGCTGAAAATATTAAATCTTTTTTCTACAAATTACTTCCATGAAAAAAATACACTTTTGAGATCGAATTATTTAATTTATATTTCATAAAAACTTTCCTTATGGTTTTTTACGGTTACTTTACGTACGAACTCGTAACTGAACGGTTATTTTACGTATCAACATTTCGGTTTATTTTGATTTAAGAAAACAATTCTGTACCTTTGTGTGTTGTTTCTCGCTGCTACGTTGATCCTGACCGCTGATATAGATATTTTTATCCTCGATTGACTTCTCGATGTCGGCGCGCTGTTGTGCCATAACTCGCCGGAGCCGCGCGGAGTAAGTACGCGTCTCGGCGACTGGTTGGGAAATGAAAGAAAATCGACTACACGGGCTTCGTGCTCTCGGGCATCCAATGACCTGGAGCCGTTGAGCAGGTTCAAACGTGCACGAGCGTGACGTAGCAACGCCTCGCTCCGCCGACGACGGCTATTCGCGGAATTTCTGACTCGTCTAAACATTGTCTCAACTGCAATGCTGGCGCCCCTCTCGAACGGCAGTTTTTTTACAGCTGATCGACAGGATTAGGCGAGCAGATTACCCCCTCCCTTCCCCCTTCGCCGCCAAGATGTCTACAAATTCCGAGCCGTTTATAGTCTCCTTACCGTTTCGAATATCATTTGCTTCTTCGGACCTATTATTATTAGTTATTTATTACCTATTATTAATGTAGAGGTACTGAAAAGAAAAAAAGAAAAATTGTCCTGTGCAGCCATAGTTTCGAAGCTAAAACTATTTCCACAAAAAAAAAAAAATTCAACAGATTACTCCTCCCTCTTTCCCCTTCGCCGCCCCCAAGATGTCTAGAAATTCCGAGCTGTTTATACTCTCCTTACGTTTTCGAATACCATTTATATCTTCGAAGCTATTATTATTATTAATTATTACTGTAGACCTACTGAAAAGAAAAAAAAATTCTAAGCAGAAATAGCAGAAACACTGACATCATTTACACTGTACAAATCTTTTTTTTTTTAGCAAATTGCGACCAATCAAAGAATGCGTCTGCCAAAATATTTCAATATATTTTATCACCAGAAAAATTGTACATAACTACTACAACTTAGTAATGAAAAAAAACGTGTGATACAGTTTTTATATATATATATACATATATATAGATATCTATATATATATATGTATTCACTACATGTATGAACGTGGTTGCGCTTTTGTCGAGACAGGAAATTGTCACCGCGGACCCGTTCATCGGATCATGTAGTTTGGTTCCATGGAATTTTTTTTTATCAGGCTAATCTTATGAGCCTTTCGGATATTTGTCATTGGAAGTATCGACGCGTGGGATACTCGTCGAATATCTCCGATCGCTCCGAGCGTCGTCGATGCCCGGGGTCATTTTTTTAATTTCCTTAGCAGGCGCAGTCGAACGCTCGAGGAGCGTTTCACATTTCGTAAAAAAGTTGTGAAAAATATACTGTATTTCGGGATATCATCGTTTTCGATGTTTTTCTTCCCCCCCCCGTTGGGACTGCTTTTGTATTTCACCCCGCAAATCAAATAAATTCGTCAATCGGCGATCGTTCGCCGCCATTGTCTAGAAATCAATTTTTTTTTCTGTTTTACGTTTTTCCCTCGATTTTGCAAAAAAAAAAAAAAATTAGTTGCACGATAAACTTGAAGTCGTCGTTAGACTCTCTTTAAACTCGATATGTGAGACGCTGGCGCCGCCGCCGGTCTCTTGACGTAATTGTACGCGAAGCTTGGATGCGCGTCGTAAGTACAAATTTCACCCTCGATCAAGCACTGTATTATCCATGTCGTCGATACCAACGGTATGCTCCAGCTGTTCGCTTTCTCGATTATCCACGACGGACAACGTCGATTCGTAAGCACCACGGATCCTTCGACAAATGAATCTTCTGAAAAATTAAAATAGAGAAATGAAAAAAAAACTGAAACTTCGGTACATTTGGGCAAGATTCACGTTTTTCTCGACGATTATAAGTGTTATTGAACTTACCGGGCTTGTCGGGCAGTAAAACAGCACCTCCGGCGTTTTCGCAAATTTGTTGCCAGAACGAGGCGAATTCTTTTTCGGAAGGCGTCATCGGTATGACGACGATGACCGGAAGCGTTTGGAATGGTTTCGCGTTGCGCCGTTGAAACATCTCGACGTAGTTTTGCTTCAACAGGCTCCAACCGGCGGGCAATTCTTCTTCCGAGGGATTGACGATTTTGTTCTGAAAAACAATTACGCAAATTCGTTGATTAATTTCTGTCTCGTTTCCCGTATAAATACGTGGTATTTGATAGGGGGAGTCGAACTATTTCAGGAAGAAAATGTATTTCTTTTTAATTACCGAAATACGTTTTTTAGAAATCTATAAATAGTTATTTCTATGGCAAGGGTGTGTGTGCCATTCACATAATTTTGTGTAACAAATTTACGAGTGTCCTGCTTTTTCGTTTTTGGGAAGTGCGCGCAGAACAACACTTTGTCACACTAGTGAAAGGAAAAGACCATATTGCGTTTGCGCGCATGCGCAGTATTTTCCCGCGCGCGATGCGAATAAGCGCCTTTCTGCGCTCACTTCACGGGAACGGCAAGCGGGATTTTACGTGCATGTGTTAGAAAACAGTACGTTACGATACTAGTGCGATAAAGCATCGTTTTAAAGTTTTTCGCCCGAGTATCGTACAAAGTTTTATTTCACAAGGTGAGCAAATAGGGTTTTTACGCGAAGCATGCGTAAACCCGCATTTTCCCACCGAGTGAAATAAACTTAAAAGTAAAAAATCAACCTCATGTCTGAAACTCACTTCCTGACAGCATCGTATGACCCACTGATGATTGTATGCCTTGATGCCGACCGAAAGACAAAGCAGGCTCTTTTTCGTGACGTTCGGCACGTTAGCGATGAGTTTCGTATTGTCGTATTCCTCCGGCGGAACGTCCTCGAAGTTGTCGTAGACTTTGCCACCGCCTGCCGTGAGTTGCTCGGTGAGTCTGTTTTTGACGAAGGGCTTTCTGCACCACTCCTCCTCGTTCTCCGTTCCGGGATCGGAGTTCGAGTCCTTGGTCTCAGTTTGAAAGCGGTCGAGCGACTCGAGCGACGCGCAGGTCAGCAGAAACGACATTCCCCCGAAGAGGTTTGAATTTCGCGCCGGAAGTGGTCCCAGATTAGCGACGACTTCGGGATCCTCGGATTTCTTTCTGCTTCGAGCTTTGCCCTTTATTCTGCTCGACGGCCCTTTGGTCTCCTGTTCGTTTATCGTTCCGAAGACCTCCGGCTGAATGCCGAGCATTTCCGGTTCCTCGCCGATCGAGCAGTTGGAGTCGCTCGTCGTGTCGTAATAGACCGCGACCTTTTTTTTCGCCGATAGACCGGAAGCCGACGGCTTCGATATATCGATGGACTTGTCTGCGAGACTTCCTCTCGCCCGCTTGGCCTTCGGCGTCATCGTCACGGGCGTAGCGATGCGCTTCGACCTCCTCTTGCCCTCGACGACGTTGTCCAGGGTGACTTTTCCGAGGTGCTTCGGCGTCGACGGCGGACTCTTGATATCCTCCTTCGACTCCTCCCTCAGAACCTGCACCTGATCATTCGTCAAGAAAAGATTCTTCGTCTCGACGTTTATCTTATCGCGCTCGTCCGTCTCGACGACGTAGATGATCTTGTCCTTGGTCTTCTTAACGTCTACGATGATCCCGCAAGAGCCGTAGTCGTCCTCGGACGAGGTCGCGTAAACGGACAGACCGACGTCGAGAGTCGCCGGCATCGGCACGATGAAGTCCTCCATGATGAGCTTGTTCTGTCCGTCGTAAAAGTTGACCTTGTACTTGGTCTTCGTCTTGCTCGTGACCGTGCCAGGATAATATTTGTTGTCGGACCATTTGGCGAAGACTTCCCTGCCGACGAGCTGGTCGTTCCCGTCGCTCGAGGTCTCCTTGAGCGTCGAGCTCTGGCGCGACGGCGTCGAGGCCTCCGGCGAAGATTTGATCTTCGCGCTCGAGCTCGGCGTCGAGACGATTTTTTCCACGATCGCGCTCGGCGAGGTCTTCGCGACGCCGTTCGAGCTCGCCGTCTTGCTCCTCGACCTCTTCGTCGAGCGGCTTCTCTTCGTCGTCTTCGGCGTGACGGCCTCTACTATAGTTTTGTTCTTCTCCTCGACTTCCGGCGTCGACGAGCGAATTCTCACGAGAGAATTGTCCGGACGCTCGCTCGAGCCGTTGTGAAGATCGACGTTCTGGAGCTCGGCGTTCACGAAATTCATCACCGCGACGTCGAGCGCGTTGAGATTCTTCCACTCCTTTCTCACCCTCTCGTAGGACTCGTCGCGCTCGTGTTTGGTCTCGGGCGTCGAGACTTCCGGTATGGGCTTCTTGGCGTGTTTCGCCGGCAACCGCGGCAGCTGAAACTGCCCCTTGGCGTGAAGGGCCGCGTTGACGGAAACTCCGCTCGACGAGCTCGACGAGCTCACGACCGAGACCATCGACAGTCGAGAGTTGAGCGCGTAGGGCTGAGTGTTGCTCGTCACGGAGCCCGGCGAGACGTCCTTGTTGTCGTTTCCGGAAATGTCCGCCAGACAGGCGGAAGTGTCGCTGTTTCGTCGGCGCGTCGAAGACAAATCGGCGATCGTCGGCTCGCAGTGAACGCTCGTCAGCACCTTGTCGACGTGCTCCTTCGTGCTCTCGTCTATGTGTATCAAACACTTGAGCTTAACGAGAACGCTTATCTCCTTCTCGATCGTCAAAATCTTAACGTTGGAATTCTCGTGATTGGCGTCGGCGAGAATTTCCGATTTGTTCTTGGAGCGTTCCTCGGCGACGAAGGAGTCGCCCTCGCTGTCGCTTATGCTCAGAACCTCGGGATGCTCGCTGATCTTTATCGTCGGTAAGACGCTTCGCGATTTCTTCGGACTCTGAGCCTCGCTCTTGTCGTTCGAGGCCGTCGAGTCGAGGAAATCCGAGCTCGCACTCGCCGTTTTGTCGGTGTCGGTTTTCTTGGAATCGGCGCTTCCGTTCGTCAGCGAGTAACTCGATTTGAACTCCCCGCTCGAGTCTTTGCTTCCGTCGATGGATTTGTAGTCGCTGCTCGTCTTGCTCTCGCACGTCTTGTACGAACTGTCGATCTTTGCGTTATCGACGGCGCTCTTCTCCATGGATTTGTCGCAACCCTCCTGCGACGAGTCGAGCACGATTTTTTCACCGTCCTCGTCAATCTCCACGAGCTCCCTCGGGCGTTTCTTCACCGGTGGCGCCGTCGCCTTGTCGTATATGACTTCTATGCTCATTCTCGAGCGATTCGGGCCCGGCTGACTCGACGTTGGCGCAACCGGCTCGATCTCCACCCTCATCGAACCGAAACCGCTCTCGTCGCTCTTTCTCGCCTGCGAAGTCGGCGCCGAATCGTCGACCGCTTTATCTTTGGTTTCAGCGACTTTCGGCTCTTCGGGCTTTTCCGGCTCAGCCTCCTTCTCGACCGCTGCCTCGACGATCGACTCGCTCTTCTCCGCTTCCTTCGGAGTTTCCTCCACGGTCGTTTTGTCCTTTACCGGAGATTCGTTTATCTCCGTCACTTCCGGTGAGGCCGCTTTCTCCTCGACGTTAATGCAGTCCTCGATCGGTTTTTTCGAATCCTCCTCACGATCCTCCTTTCCCGCGCTTTTCGGAGATTCGGCCTCGTCCGTCGAAGGCTTTTCCTTCGCCGGACTCGACTTCTCGCTCGTGTTCAACGACTCCCCCTCGACCTCGTACTGCGAGAGCGTTTCCACGAGCTCCTGCTGCACCTGCTGCAGAGACTCGCCCGGTGAATCGTCGAGGCAACTCTCCGGCGTCTCACTTATTATCGTCGCTGGTTCGCTCTTCTCCGAAACCTCGACGACGCTCTCCTGGCTCAAGAGCTCGTTCTCCACCTCGAGTTTCTTTCGAACGCTGCTCAGCGCGTCATCCCGCGAACACGTGCGCTGAAATTTCGCGAGCGGCTCCTCCGCCATCGGAGCTTTTCGCTTCTGCGACACTCCGCCTACGAGGGCGGTGAGCTGTTTTTTCAACGGCGTCACCGACTCCTGCTGGCTGCTCGGGACGAAGTCCATCTCGTCGTCGTCGTCTTCGGGCTCGACCGTTTCGCTCTTTTTGTCAGGCGTCTCGTCATTCTCCACGGTCAGGCTCGGTTCCTTCGGCGAGGCTTCCGTTCGTAACTCGGTGGGAACTTCCAATTGTTTTTCCGTTTTGTCTTCGCCGATTGCAGGTTTTTCAAGGTCGACGGCGTCTTCGCTCTCGACGACGACCACGTCGTCCTGGCTACGCCTCTCGCTCTCCTCGCAGTCGATCAGCCGGAAATCTTGACTCTCGCCCACAGTGCAGCTCTCCGGCGGCTGAGCTGCGTCCTCGCCGCTCGCGTCGTACGTTGCCTGGCTGTCTAGCTGCGACTCTGGAACCTTGTCCGGATCAGCCATTGTTGTCGGTGCGATGAAACTGGAAGAAATAATTGAATATATTAATAATGAGAAACTATTAATACACGATAAAATGGTGCGAACTGTCCAGAGTTACTGGGAGAATTTAGTGCTCGGGCTTCCGACCAGGCAGAGAAGGTGCGCTGAACTTTTTTTTATATGACCGAGCCTAATGAGTTACGAGTACTATAGCTGGGGGAAAATGAGTTTAGAAATGTAGGGCACTTTTTTGCACATTTACACCGGTTACCACTCACAACTCTACCAGAAATCATCTCTACCATATACAACTCTACCGTATTAGAAGTCTGTACCACTGTACAAAATAAAAATCTACCAGAATTGAAATAAAAAACTACCGAAATGGAAATAAAACTCTACCAGAATTGAAATTAAGCTCTAGCGGAATTGAAATAAAACTACCAGAATTGAAATAAGACTCAACCTGAATAAAAGACTAGACAGTAACCTTCTATTCCGGTAGAGTTTTATTCCCATAGAGTTGTATTTCAATTCCCAAAAAGTTTTATGCCAAGTGCAGTAGATAAGTCTTTTGTGTAGACAAGTTTTCTTTCCTGGTAGAGATTTTCTTGAACGCTAATATTCTGGTAGAGTTGTGATGTAGTAGAGTTGTTGGCGACTTCTTAGCTCTGGTAGATTTTTTTTTCCATAGTGGTACCGATTTTGGTAGAGTCGTTATGTGGTAGAGTTGTGAGTGGTAAAGACGTAAAAGTACCCACTTATTCGGTATCGGCCACCATGCGTTTAGGTAGGCACAGCTTTTGCACCTGCGACTCTAGAAAATGAATAGCGTGAAAATATATTGTACAGCATGAGCACACTGTACACATTCAAGCATGCATGTATATTCTTGTAAAAAGGACTGAACTCTTACACTATGACATCAAATAAAAAATAAATAAATATAATTTTTTTTTTACATATACGAGGTTAGCTCGGGGCAAAAGTGCGTCGCTCGACGTTTTCCCGCGACATTAACCTCGACCGATCGCGGCGAGCTTTCGTGATTCCGATAAATACTGCAATTAACGTATCGATAAGTCGTGTTAACGAACTTTGGACGGATAGTTGTCCTTCTCGGTTATTTTTTAATTCCTTTCCCTCCCCGATCACCAAAAATAATGCGCGAGAGTTCGCGGCTTTAGCGAATTACGTACTTTGCGTGAAAAAACAAAAAGAGGGAAGAACGAAGCACGCGGCCCAGCGAGCGAGAAACTTCGCCGCTCGAGCCGAGTTGAAGGTTAAATGAAGTGCGAACACCGTCGGGGTAAATTTATGTGATTTCTCGGTAAAGCTCGATCGGACGGTGAAACAAATTGTTGATACGTACCACGATTATTATCTCATACGGTCTCGTCGGTCAGGTCTCGTCCGAGATATATATTAAGCCGGATCGTCGAAATTATTGCATTTGCAACCGGCCCCCCCTCCCCCCCTGCCCGCTCCCACCTACTTCTACTCGACGGCACAAGCGAAGAAACAGGAGGGAAAAAAATGTTTATCAGAACCGCGTTGCGCCAGTTGCGGGCCTTTGTTATTTCTCTCCCTCTACGCTTCCCGCATCGCTCTCTCTACCTCTCTCTCTCTCTGTCCCTCTCTCGTGATATAGATATATATATTTTTTTATGTTCCGAGAAAACTCGCACGGCCCGATGTGTACCT
The DNA here is from genome assembly GCA_030522665.1 of Ichneumoninae sp. A BG-2022a. Lineage (NCBI taxonomy): Eukaryota > Metazoa > Arthropoda > Insecta > Hymenoptera > Ichneumonidae > Ichneumoninae sp. A BG-2022a. The sequence continues at coordinate 10,343 of JAPYZC010001814.1, read as the reverse complement.
ACGAGTTTATATAATACTTACGGATATAAGCGGGAACAACAAACCGGCTTGTCCGCCAGTGCTTCACAGGCAGTACCGTAGAAACGCCACTATAGACCGAAAAAGAACAACGTGTGCGCATAACACAACCGAGAATTCTCATTACCGGACAGGCCGCCACTTTATGCGCGCTATGTGCGCGAAGTATTGTACACCGTTCGCACCCGCTCTCTTTCTCTCTCCCTCCGCTCTCCGGACGTTCGGCAAAACGATTCGAGACGTGCGTTCACCGTCATTTTTTCGGAAGCGTCAATTGACCAAAAAATGACCGGCTTTTTTTATTCCAGAAAGTGTTTGCCGTGCCATGAGCATCGTTTCTGTTCGGGATCAGAAATTATGGTAAAAACAGCGAAAAACATCTATCTAGTTAGGGTTTACCATAATTTTTGTATGTTAGAAATTTGGTCAACTGTCAACAGTCTAGATTGGTCAGAAACGAATCTCTTTCATCCTTCTCGACCTCGCAATTATTTGTATTCTCATTTTCTTTGTTAATTAAACCATGAAACAATATAAAATGAATACAAAATTAATGTTTTGTTAATTTTGAAGTTAGGGCCGTGGAGGTTTTTAGAGTTTATGTCGCTGTTATCGCAGTGCGGTCATTTCCGGACCCGCCAATTGACGGTCTCGGGACAGTCAATTGACGAAGTCGGCGCTCGTCTCTAGTTCGGCAGTTTCGCCGCCAGAGGCGCCGATGAGAACACCGAAAACGGACCGGCGGCGCATCTGTGTCTATGCTGGCATTTGTTTAGGTTTCGCAAATTCAAACTACAAAGTGAGCGCGACACGAATTCTTCGGCGTTTGCGAGACGATCGTTGCGTTTGGCGATCGAACAATGGCAGATGATAACAAGGATGCTGTCGAAGATGCAGCGCGAAAAGTCGAAGCGACGATCGTGCAGCTGAAATCTTGGCTGGAGGAGATCGTCGAAATGAGAGGTAATCGAATCGCACTCTTCGACGAACAATTGTGACGATAAAGCGTTTCTTCGACTCCGCTGTGCGCCTCGTTGGCGAAGTTTACATTTCAGTTTTCTTTGTTTCTTTCTTTCTTTTGTTATAGCCGAGTGCGCAAAGTTGGAATTCAATATGCTGAGCCTTTATCACACCGTCTGCCCGGAAGTACTGAACGGCGTGCGCGATGACCTTCACGATGCGAGCGTCGACGAAGATTCGTCAAGGTCGAATCAAGACAACGACGCTCTGCAAACAATGATCTAAAAATTACTGAAAACTTGAAGAACGAACGAATTAATAAAGTTATGTTTAAATAGATTTATTGTTATCCTTATATACATGTAATAGGGTTGATGCATATACATAATGCATCCACGACTTTAACATGGATATATATATATATATATATAGATTTTTTTTTCATCTTCAGATACATAATTAATAATCATTTAATTCAATACGGTATAAGTTTAAAGCGCCTTTTTAATGAATGTATCGTTTACTCTTGTGCTTTAGCTCGGATATATAATGCGTTCCATTATGTTTATCGTAAATTTATAATTTTGGAACTTTTTTTTACTTTCTTACGGTTAACATATCCACTTCTCTGTCAATCAATGAAATTCGAAGGACCCAACGGATACGGGAGAGCCTTTTTTGTTTGGGTCGAGTTTTTCTTTCGCGCTTTTTCGCTATCAAGGTTCTCCTCTATTCGACACCGTTAATAACAACAGAGGGTGCACGCTTTTTCGGCAAATCTCGCTACCGCGTAAAATTTTGATTTTTTTTATTCTTTGGTTTTTTTTACCTTCGGTACGAGATCGATTCGGTGGTTATTGCGAAGCTGTACGATAATAATACACGAGAATTAACGGCGTGTGGAAACCTCGACGAAATTCGTAGTTACATTTCCTCGCTATAACATTTATTATATGTTTATCGTGTAACACGTATATCTCGGAGATGGGCATTACGAAATATATTCGTTTTTGTTTTTTTGTCAAATTCATTGCAATCGTGCAAACAATTCTAAGGTGAATGTAATTATTAATTTGGTATTTAATAAAATCACTCGTAATCTCAATTAAAGAAATTGCCATATAAGTTGAGATAAAACATTGGCGACCTCCGATGTACCCATCTCCGTTTACTATATATGCATAAGACATTTCTTCGTATTTCTTTCGCTTGTTTTTTTTCTCTTGTGCTTCAAACATCATTATAATTTTTTGTTGAAATCTTCGATGACGCGCGAAAACGATTCGCAATTTTTTTTTTTCACCTATTGCAACGCACGCACTCGGTATTCACAAGCGCACTACGAAAGTTGCACTCAATTGCTACTACACAATTATAGTCTATAGCTTAAGTGGTGGTACCCATATCAACCCTGCTTCATTTTAAGTTTTTTTTTTCTCCCAAATTTACGTGCTGTGGAGTACTTTGTTTGCTTTTTTTTTCTTTACTTCTCTAAGTTAGTTAAAACACGTTTGGTTCATCGGCTCGCGATGTCTCGTACAATCGTGAGGGTACACAAAAGTAAAACATGATCTCGATCTAAGAAAAAAAAATGAACGAAATTACACCAACAATTTTGAGAACAATGTATCGTGTAAAATTGCGATTAACACGTCGAATTAGTCTGGAATATAATAATTAATTATTGTCTTCATCGTTAAGGTGCCTAGTGAGATGCCGCACGTTATCCGATCGAGCTTCGAAGATTCGAACACCAAATATGCAGATACATTGACAAAATACCGAGTCCTCCGGCCGAGTGGGTGCGCGGCGAATAGATCTACTCATAGGCTTTTCTGCTTAGTTAAAGAGAAACAATAAAAATAAAATATAAATCATAATCGTCGAATAATCGTTAGGTCCGTTCGTCGAGTCGCGTTACATCATTGTCTTCTCGATAATCCGTATCACTCCACAGAAAAAAAACGAAGATATTGATCCGGTTTACGACTATACTTGATACTATAATGTATACTTTTTGTTTTTAGTGTCGCTTAGATGCTACCATTTATACATTCAGGTACACACTGTACGGATTTTAAGCCTTTACGATTATAAGTATTATAATTTTTGTTAGTATTTTTTTTTTTTCTTGCGTTTAATCTCATTTTACCTTTATCTCGTGTTCACAGTGAGTATAGTAGCAGCATCATAATTATACGATGACAAAGAGGATTATACGGACGTTCATCTATTCCATGGCTTTTTTTTCCATTCCACGAGCGGGAGTAAAGTTGTGAATCGCACCTTTCTTTTCATTAAAATTCTTTTCATTGGTCGCGAAAAATTCAGCTCACTCGTTCGCATCGTCCCTCCGATATCTCCGAGTGGTGAACATTTATCGAGAGGGCAACGGCTCGCATCGACAATAATCAGCACCCTACATAATCGCTTTTTTTTCTTCTTTTTGTCCCCTATCAATATCGAATCTAAAGACGGAAGATTTTTCTCTCATTGATATGACGCGGTATCAAAGCGTACAGTGAGGGGGTTTCTTATCGTTCGCGAAGCTGTGCCCCGTCCAGCGAGACGTGAGGTAACCAGCCGTTCTGATAGTAGAGGGCGCGATGACGATAGCGATACTGTCGCCGAAGGCAAGAATCGACGCTCGCGTGGCAGAGGGTCGACGCGATCGGCGATGGTTGCATCTGCCATATCACCAACGCCGTTCGAGCGCAGTGTCCGCGGCACTCGCGAGAATCCGGGATGCTCTCGCAGACCTTCGCAGCCTCCGTGGCAAACATGCTCGAGCACTCTTCTTCGTCGTCCTGCAAAAGGATGATCAATGTTTACGAAAAAATCGTTAAGGATGTTTCATGCATACATTCCCAACTAAAGGTTTAACTCGATAAAAATTTTGTTACTTTGCGATATGCCAAAAATATGAAAAAAAATCGGCCATATAATAATGCCAAAAAGTTATGAACAAATTATTAGAAAAATTAAAGATTAAGAAAGTTCTTAATCTTTTAGAATTCACATGAATTTTTTCAGAATTTTCTTACATTTAAAAATGTTTTTATTGATAATTTGGAACATCGATGTAGAGGTATTAATTTCGGATATGTTTTGTTGTTACGATTGCACAGTACACACAAAAATATCGAGGCGATTGCGACAACAATTTCGCAGTTATGGCGTTAAAAAAAAAATTTCAAAACGGAGAAACGTAAGAAAATTCGGAAAAAATTCGGAAAACTCTTCGGGAAATATTGCGAAGTAATCTAAAAAAAAAAGAAATACTCACACATGCCCGGCAGATTTGGTGCATGACGCAGGGCTCGTAGAGGCCGCTGATCAATCCTTTGGCGGGCCGGCAGCTGCGCTCGATGGCCTCGAGTTCCGGGCAACCCCTTCCCTCGTCGATCCCTTCGAAATTGTTTCCATCTCGTAATTCCTCCCAACCCGATCTTCATTGCGAGGGAGATCAAAGCACCTTACCTTCGTAAGAGTTCGCGCCGTCGTCGAATATGAAGTTGCCGTTGCGTTTCTTCTGATTTTCATTGCCATTTCCATTGAGCTCGTCTCTGAAGTTGCTCGTCGTGTTGTTCTTCAAGTGAGCGGCCCTCACGAGTTCCCTCTGCGCGGCCATGTTGTTTCTAAATTCGTCGAGAGCCCTTCGCATCTTCTCCAACGAATAGGCAGCGGCCAAACGCGTCATGACGATGTCCTTTACTTCCTGCGCGTCGGAGTTGTCCTCCGATCCGTATTTCGAGGCGTCCTCGAGTATGCGATTCTTCACGTTCTTCAGCCTCGTGTCCAGCATGTCGAGCTTGTCTCTCTTCTCGCCGTTGTCCTTCTCCGGAGCGGTATTTTTACCCGAAGATTTTAGATTTTCGGCCATCGTCTGTAAAAAAAAAAAATACTTCAACTTTGGTTTGGTCTGATAAAAAAATTAGCGTCATCCAGAATCGAGCACGAGAGATGATATTTACGTATGAATAGTAAGCCTAAATTCAATAATATTTGATCCATGTCAAAGGGAAATTGTAGCACAAGCAAAATCTTTTTGTCATTACCTATTAGTTTTTTTTCTATGTTTTCTTTTTAATAAAAATATAAATATAAGTTACCTATAAGACACATTTATACATTTATATTTTGATAATTTTATGAAGATTTTAGATTTTCGGCCATGGTCTGTAAAAAAAAATACTTCAACTTTGGTTTGGTCTGATAAAAAAATTAGCGTCATCCAGAATCGAGCACGAGAGACGATATTTACGTATGAATAGTAAGCCTAAATTCAATAATATCTGATCCAAGTCAAAGGGAAATTATATCACAAGCAAAATCTTTTTGTCATTACCTATTAGTTCTTTTCTATCTTTTCTTTTTAATAAAAATATAAATATAAGTTACCTATAAGACACATTTATACATTTATATTTATATTGGTCAAGGAGAAATCCATCTATAAATAAGTAAACGAAAATGTTCGGCCTACAGTGAGAGCCCAGAACGACGCGTGTTACCTTGTAGTATCTTTGAAGCATCCACTCGTCGTCCTGATCCTGACTGCCGGGTCTCGCGAGCAGAGCAGCTTTCTTCTTCCTCCGATCGATGCCGAAGTACTGCGACCAATCGACGCTCTTCTTCTTCACCTCGATCGTTCGATGATCCCTCTTGGTCATAAATTTTCCAGCCTTGGTATTGCCGTTCGATACTTCCTTCTGGCCGGGTGTGGTCTGAGGCGAGCTCAGGCTGCTCGGAGCTTCCGACGAGGTGGCTTCGAGTCCTTGATGCACGCCAACGGTCGCATGCCGATCGTGCTCGTGATTGTCCTCGCTATTGGGGTGCTCGTGAACATGCTCGTTGCGGGAGGTTTCGTGACGATCCTTCTTATCGATGGCCGCGCGCAGAACTTTTTCATGACGATCGTGCGTGCGATTGTTCCTCGTCTCGGCGGGCTGACCGCCAAACAGAGCTCCCAGGTCCTTCGCGACCTTGCATAATATCATCCGTACGATCGATTAAGCTTTACTTTATGAACTTGGGGAAAATCGATGCCCGGCAGGTTCACATCTCTACTAGATGTATAATTCTCAAAATCCGGAAGTGACGACATACCGGAAATACTCCACTTCTGGTCAAAAAATGGGATTTTCAAACCGGGAATGAAGTATTTCCTGTATGACGTCACGTCCGGTTAAAAAATTACATTTCCAAATCACAAGCGACGTATTTCCGGTATGACGTCACTTCCGGTAAAAAAAAAAACATTTCCAAATCACAAGTCGCGCAATACTCGAAATATGTCACTTCCGGTCGAAAAATGAGATTTTCTACCCGGAAGTGACGTTGCACCGAAAATACGTCAATTCCAGGCGAAAAAATGAGAACTTCGAACCGGAAGTGACGCATTTCTGGTATGACGTCACTTCCAGTAAAAAAAAGATTTTCAAACAGGAAGTGATTTATTTCCGGTGTGACGATACTCCCCGTCGAAAAATGTGATTTTCAAACCAGAAGTGATGTATTTCCGGTAAATCTCTGGAAATCGAAATGTCTGGTTTCTAAATTACATAGTTCATGACGAGGGTGCGAAGCGCGTGGTCTCCAACACCTGCCAGTTCACAATGAAATTTCCAGTTGAAGTACAATTTCAAGATCGGATAAGTTATTTGAGGATAGAAGAAAATTTTGTGTTTGTGACGAGTCGAGAGACAAGTACATCGTTTGCATCCCGAAATACCTTGGGATCCGTGATGACCCCAGGAACTTGTTGTTGAGGTTGTTGTCTCTCGCCCTGCAGAGGCTTGGGACTCCTCTTGGTCAGCGGATATCTCTTCAGGACGACCCCGTACTCCCTTCCGAGAGGATAACGCCCGTTGACGTTTCTTCTCTCCGCCGACGAAATGTACATCGGCTCTTGGTCGCGCTCACCGAAGTCATCCTCGTCGTTGATAATCTCTTCGTTCTTCTGGCCGTTTCGATTCCTCGCGGCTTCCTGCTTGCCCAGAATCTCACTCCAAGACATCGGTCCGGAGCTCGAACTGCTCGGAGCATTCACAAAATTTTGGATTACAGTTATGCTTTGTCAGACTCCAATTTTTTGCTTCCTCATAGAGGAAGCTTTGTGATGGTGAAAAAAAAAATTTCGAGATTTTAATGAAAACGTGTTCATAATGTTCCAAAACATCGAAAAATCACATGTAGAAAAAAATGTCCGCTTACTCCATGAGGAAGCCAAAAATACAGACAATGCTTCCTCATAGAAAAAACGTCGCGAATTTCAATAATAAAATTTCAATTTTCAGCTTTTATGAGGAAGCGATTTGAAAATTTCAATTTTCAACTTTATGAGGAAGCGATATGAAAATTTCAATTTTTTTTTAGCTGTAACGGGGCAGTTTCTTTTTTTTATTCGGGACGTATTTTTTTCAGTGTATAGAGATGACGAAAACTCACTCGTAAAATTGATTCTTGTCGAGTTTGTTCTGCTCGGCGCGGTACCGATCGTAGTAAGATTGCAGACTGTCCGAAAGCAGATAGTCTTGGCTGTCCACGTCGCCCATCGCGCCGTAGGAAGGTCCATTTTGCAGTTCCTTGTAAAACAGAGCCGCGAGCTCCTTGTCACCGTCGCTCGACGATCCTCGATCGCTATTTACGCCCCTCTTGTGACCGCCGCTTCTCTCGCGTTCGCGGAACGGCGACGGTACCGACTCCTTCTGAAAGATCATTTTTTTCAGTCAATTCCCATCCGAAAAATTCAATTTTAATAATATAGAAGTTCATTATAATTATGATATGAAAATGTTGTATTATTATTATTATTTAATTATAGATATAATATATAATTTTTTTCTGTCCAAAAAAAGGGCCTGAAGTCTATTTGTCTTCTTCCTTTATGACAATTTTTTAAAAATATCGTCGAATTACCTGGCCCGGAGAATTTTCCAAATAGTCTATGAGCGCCCTCTCCAGGCGTTTGCTGTTGAAGTTCTGGTAACCACCGCCGATATTCTCCAGCTGACCGTTGTCTGCGGATAATAAAGCGTCGTTCAAAAAAATGTTCCAACTAAAAATTTACCTCGCTCACACGGAGAAAAATAGTTCTGTTTCTCTAACAAAATGTAGATCGTTGCTGCCACAACAAAATATTTTGTTGTCCCTATGTTAACCAGCTAAATCAGTTATGGTAACAAAATTCTTGTTGTCCCAACAATTTTTTTTTCTCCGTGCATGAAAAAAGTCGATTAATCATTTCTTATCGGTGGATTATTTTTCTGGCGAAATTCTGTAACAAAGTATAAAGAAATCGTTTACCGAGGGGCAAAAATTCGAGATCCTCGTCGTCGTCGTCCAGCTCCTGAGCCGGTTGTCTCTCCCTCTCGAACTTCTCCTCCAGCCTGTCGCTCGGATGATACTTGAAGGGTCTCGGTTCGCTGTAGTAATCCTGTTGCGGCATGAAGTCGAGGGAGCGCTGTTTCCGGGTGACGGCTTCGAGGGCGCTCTTCAACGACTCGTCGTCGGTCTGACGGCGCGGCGCTGCGGCGCTGGCAGTCGCCATAACGACCGCCAGTCCGAGAAGCGAGCAGCAGGCGGCGCCGAGCATCTTCATCCTGCGGAACGAGAAGGCATTCGCTGAGCGGCCGGAGGTATTTATACGTATAAGAGGTCGCCTCGAATGCCGAAGTAGATTGGATGTGGGAGAGCTGGGAGGAATCTTAAGACTTTGGAATTCGCTTCCTGGAAAACGCGAAAGAACATACAGCGGACGGAAGACCTATTATTATTATTATCATTATTATTGGAAATCGATATCATTGTCCTCGGCGTATCGTCAACTTCGAACTAACGAGGAATTTGTAAGGTGAAAACGGTATAGTTGAGACTCGTGCGTGCGTCGAGCTCGACGAAGCCAATAAAGAGGGCGGACTTGAAGCTTACTTTTTATCAGGGAAACGTTTATAGGATGGACTTGCTCTGCGAAGTCGTGTCTGGGAACGAAGATAGAGGGGGGGGGGGGGGGGCAATACGATGTTCTGGGAAAAAATCCGCTTGCGAGTTAGCCATCCTCGTAATTTCTCCGCACCTCCTACAATTCTTGTTATCGTTATTTTTTTTCGAACTTTTGAAGATTGGATCGTCGGATCTTGCCTCGTGCAAAAGCTCGCAAAAATGCGGCCATTTATGGGAGCGGAAAGGATCAGCCTATTTTTCGAAAATTTCTGCGCCAGACGAGAAATCGGACCAACTATTTAGAAATAATTGGTGGAGTAACTAATGGGTTTGTAATTCAGTGATTTTTTCGCTCAATCAATAGGAACTCTAGGAAGTTAGCTGGACCATCCAGTCTTTTTCTTTCATCTATTGCATCGATTACGAAAATACGAGGGTTAACAACCGATTAACATTATATACCGAAACTTGAATTTTTGAAAATGAATGATCTGTTTCGGGTTTTTGTTATTTGGTTTTTTTTTTTATAGATTAATGTCACGTGCTACCGATTTACGATTGCTTTTATAATTATCTACTCTCTCGATGCACTGTTTTAAGAACAAAATATTTTCTCGTATAACGATCGAGTAAATAAACGTATGCGTTTTTAATAATTCATTTGTGATTATAAAGTAAAATTATGTACCAATTGTACATGATAATTTATTTCTCTCCTCGTATAACAATTGTATAAAAATGTATAAACAAAGGAATGAATTTTTAATGTTTCATGTATGATTATAAAGTGAAGTCTGTACGAATTGTACATGAAATTTATTTTACTCGGTGTGCGACAATGAGATAACTACGGAAGGAGGTCCAATTATGCTGGCACAAGTTTTCGGCGAGAGCGATGGAGCGCGAGAACCGCCATCGGCCGCTCTGTTCCTTCCGCAGATCGATAAATGTGATGTGTTCTAAATAAAGAATCAACAAGCACGCACCTCCTTTGACAAATAGTTTGGTGGTAAAAAAGGTCGATAGTGTTGGGAAACGGCTCGGTAGAGAATTGTGTGCTCGGTAGAGTTTGGCGACAGTGTCGCCCCCTATGCCGAGGAAATCGAACGGTTGGGGCATCGACGATTGATTTCGGGCATTTGGGAGTTTGCTCTACCACTCGCTAAAGCATCACTTTCACGAGAATGTTCTACGAATGAATTGTGGAATGCCCGTTTTAAGGAGGGAGTCTCGCTGCGCGCTGACTTCGCATAAGTTCGACAAGAATAAGCGAAAATTGCAAGTACTTCTTGACGGTGTAAAAATCTGAAAAAAATCATGTATACTAAAGGTACTGAGAAGATCAATTTTGCATAATAATAATTGCAAAATGTTATCAACAAATTCATCAAAAAATTAATTGGTTAACAAATTACCCGGCA
>JAPYZC010001813.1:0-25455 GCA_030522665.1 Ichneumoninae sp. A BG-2022a | reverse complement strand
AATGTATACGAATTCTAATTTCATATACTGAGGTTGTATGTTTCATATAACTTTGTATATCAAACGTGTTGTAAACTTCATAACATTTTTTACAGTGTAGGGTGAATCGACAAGTTTTGAATCGTTTGAAGCAAATAATCGTTTAGCAAAATGCTTTGTACCGAGCTTTCAAAGTATGTCACGGCGACCTTCGCTTAATTTAACTACTTGTTTTCTTAATGTGGTAGAGTTTTTAGAGCGTTACACCAGACACTGATAAAGTCCTAACAAGCCCTCTTCAGGATCTTATCAGGCGCCGATTTAACGCTATAATAGTACTTTGCGATACGAGTGCGGTAAAACGAACTTTATACGCACGCTGTGAGGTGCGACTTACTTCACACTCCGCGTATGATGTTCGCCACACCGCACTTGTATCGCATAATATTTTCTGTAACGAATGCCGGAGGATTGCTACGCCGTGGCTGCTGATCGTGGGGCTGTACCGCCTGCGTGCATGAAGTCCGAGCAGCGTGCGATAATTTCCAGAAATCGCACGCAAGGGAGCCGATCTGCGCATGCGCCGGGAATTTACAAAACGCATGGCGCAAAGCGCCTCTTACGCGACTCTCGGCAGGCACGGAAAGTAGCGCTTTTCATGCATGAGTTACATAAAATGGTTACTAGGTTAGCCAGTGTCTCCTGGCTATGCTCATTCCGGTACGTGCAAAAGGATTTATATATGAGGCATTCTGTATTATTTCGACCTATGTCTAACTCTTGACGTCTTGGATCGGGCCCGCGATTTTTTTATACGACAGAACTAACTCTCAAAAGCACTTAGATTTTTTAAAAATGTTTGTCAATCATTTTTCAAAATCATTTGTGAATAAAACAATTAACTTATTGATCGCGAAAAATTGAAAAATATGATAAATCTTGTGCTATACATAAAAAATTGTAAGATTTGAACCGTAATAGGCCGGTATCAGAGTCTACGTTTTTCTAATTTTTTTTTCTCTAAAAAACCAGTAAAAACAATCATAAGAAATAATCTGTCGATTATGCTTTATCGCTTGACCATTCGTATACACAACACTGCATTATCGGGAATTTTTTCGGATTCTTCCGAAAATTTTTTGATTTTTAACTTAGCAAATTGAAATATAAAGATCAAAATTTTCTTAAATTACAAAATAATAATTAAAAAAATGGTGTGCTTTTTGGTCAGTCATTAAAAAAATATAAAGTGACCGCACCAGGTCGAAATGGTATGGAACGCCTCACATATAATTACACGCAAAAAAAAAAATCTGTAACGTTTCATGCAGTCACCACACAGAAAAAAAATATAATTGAATCAAGTAACATTTGCTTGCGGGCTGCCAAAGAAGTAAAAACGTTGTTTCAATTCCACTCTGAATTTGTACAATTTCATACCGGATTGAAACGATAACATGTCACCTTGACAGTCTTGCCGTTGTTTCAATATCATACGGAATTGTAAGGATTGAAAGTATAATTGAAACAAACATTAATTTCTTCGGCAGCTCGCAAGCGAATCCTTTTTTCAGTGCAGGTCGCGATCCCCCGGGTACGACCGGGTCGTTCGGCATTTTGAAAATTAGCGCCGCGCCGTCCGGTTGCACCGCCGTTCGCGCGAATTCCCCGATTCTCTTTACCGCCCTTCCGCAACGAGGATTCCCTTCGAAGGACGCATCGCGTTCTCCGCCAGGCATTCCTCGTTATCCCGGTCTTCGCAGTGTGCCCGCGCTCGGTGTTCGTCCGCGTTGCGAACGGCAATTACGACGTCGGCGCAGTTGGCAAAGGAGCGAGGAATTTCGCGAGCGCTCGTTGCCGGCGATCATCGACTCGGCCAGAGGCGCAGACGCCCCCGGAGTAAGCTCGGCGTGCTCGCGCGGGCGCCAACCCCCGACAGCCACTGGCGAACCCTTCCACCTCCGCGAGTTCCCCTCTCGCGCCACTTCTTTGTTCCGGGGACGAAGGGGACGTTTCTCTCGCTCGCGCCCTCCTGGAGCGCCGTCGCCGTCGCCTCGTCCCTCGCACCGCTATCTCGCACAGAAGCGAACACCCCCGCTCGGAAGACCAGGGCGCAGCTTCGCTCGTTCGTCCACCACCCCCCCCCCTTCCCCCCGTCCCGTTCTCGCGACCTCACCTCCACCACCTCCAGCGACACCGCCGCCGCCGCTGCTGCCTCCGTTATCGCGCGGGGGTGGGACAATCGTGCCGCAGTACCAACGGGCTTCCGTGAAGGGTAGAAACCCCCGTGTTTGACGCGGGCACGATATACGTTATAATATAGATTTTTAATTAGCAAAGGGAACGAGGAGACACCGCCAGTTTGCGGTGGTGTGCGTGACGAGGACGGCGTCGGTGCGTCCCGGAATTCTCGGATAAAATAACAAAAGTCGAACGGGGCCGAAGGGAGGACAGGGAGGAAGGAAGGAAGGAAGAGCTCGGGAATATTTCGGCGAGAGCGGAACCGCGCGCGACGTCGAGGGCGGACGGGGGTTCAAGTGGAAGAAGTAACAAAGTATCAAAAATAAAAAAAGAAGCGAAGAGAGCCTCGCTATGACTCGCGATCCGGAACCGGAAGCGAGTGCTTTTGTGGTTGTGTGCTGAGAAGCGGCTTTTTTTTTGCTCCGACCGTCGAAGTCCGTCGTGTCGCGGTTGTGCTGTGAGGATACGCGGATTTTTTTTGGTCGCGCTCCTGAGAATCGTTGGAGGAGACTCGCGAGTACCGGAAGTGAGTGGAGATATTTTTTTTTTTTTTTTTTTTTTTTTTTTTCTTGGGACGTTCTCGACTGGCGCTGGGAAGAGACCGAGGCTCTTCGGTTCGCTGTTAACCTCGGTGCGGTGAAATCGTGCTCGAGTGTCGAGGGACCCGACGAATTATGGATTCGCCGTGAAAGCCCAGCTCGAGCCGGCTCGGCCAGCTCAACCGGGGTCGACCCAGGACCGGAGGAGCACCCGGAACAGCGGCGCGAGGCTTGTACACTTCGGAGGAAGAGAAGCGGAACGAGTGCGGGACTCGGGAGCCGTGAATGAGTGATTATTCGGCTCTGAGCCCCGTTATTCCCGGCGCTGACGCTCGAGGAACCTCGAGGGGTGTCTCGAGACACCACCCGCTCGGAGACGAGGCCGTTTCCAACGGTGCGAAGATGCGACTCCGTCTATTCAACGGGGATGCTCTCCTTGGAGCCCTCATCCCTCCCGCCGCTATTCTTCCTATCGCACTATCGCTACAGCTACTGTCTTTTCCAGGTTCGTGTACGCGCGATTAATTCGTCCCGACGCCCCCTCCCCCTCCCCCCCTTGCCCCATCTCCCACCCCAGGCAACGGATAGTTTTTTATGGTTGGGAATGGGTGGAAGTGGGGAATATGGTCCATGCGTCATTGATCTGGTCGGTGTGGGCCATATTCGCACCACTTTGCCACCTTGCAATGCTCCGGTGAATACAGTGTAGATGGTAATCGGGCAACCGATTTTTATGGTCGGGAATGGGCGACAGTGGGGAATATGGTCCATGCGTCATTGATCTGGTCGGTGTGGGCCATATTCGCACCACTTTGCCACTCGCAATGCTCCGGTGAATACAGTGTAGATGGTAATCGGGCAACCGATTTTTATGGTCGGGAATGAGCGACAGTGGGGAATATGGTCCATGCGTCATTGATCTGATCGGAATGGGCCATATTCGCACCACTTTGCCACTCGCAATGCTCCGGTGAATACAGTGTGGATGGTAATTGGGGAAAATTTTGTGGGGATTTTCGAGAAGATTTAGGAGGTTTTGATGACTGGCATGGAAAGGAAAATATTAAATTCTCTGCACTGTTGATTTGGATCGATCGATCGTCACGGTATTTGCAGGAAGGATTCGCATGGAGATGCTCCCCTTGAAAACCCCCCGCCTTCTGCCGCTATTCTTCCTATCGCACTCTTGCTACAGCTACTGTATTTTCCAGGTTCGTGTACGCGCGATTAATTCGTCCCGACGCCTCCCCCCCCTCCCCCCGCGCCCCCTCTCCCACCTCAGGCAACCGATAGTTTTGTATGGTCGGGAATGGGTGAAAGTGGGGAATATGGTCCATGCGTCATTGATCTGATCGGAGTGGGTCATTTTCACACCACTTTGCCACTTGCAATGCTCCGGTGAATACAGTGTATTCACTGTATTCACCGTATGTATATAATGTATGATGGTAATGGGGGCCAATTTTGTGGAGATTTTCGAGAAGATTTACGAGGTTTTGATGACTGGCATGGAAAGGAAAATATTAAATTCTCTGCACTGTTAATTTGGATCGATCGACCGTCACGGTATTTACAGGAAGGATTTGCATGGAGGTGCTCTCCTTGAAGACCCCCCTACCTGCTCCTTGAAGCCTCTCCCACCCCAGGCAACCGATAGTTTTTTATGGTCGGGAATGGGTGAAAGTGGAGAATATGGTCCATGCGTCATTGATCTGATCGTATGGGCCATATTCGCACCACTTTGCCACTTGCAATGCTCCGGTGAATACAGTGTAGATGGTAATCGGGCAACCGATAGTTTTTTATGGGCAGGAATGGGTGGAAGTGGGGAATATGGTCCATGCGTCATTGATCTGATCGGAGTGGGCCATATTCGCCCCACTTTGCCACTCGCAATGCTCCGGTGAATACAGTGTGGATGGTAATCGGGGAAAATTTTGTTGGAATTTTCGAGAAGATTTACGAGGTCTTGATGACTGGCATGGAAAGGAAAATATTAAATTCTCTGCACT
This sequence comes from Ichneumoninae sp. A BG-2022a, assembly GCA_030522665.1. NCBI lineage: Eukaryota > Metazoa > Arthropoda > Insecta > Hymenoptera > Ichneumonidae > Ichneumoninae sp. A BG-2022a. The sequence continues at coordinate 20,684 of JAPYZC010001813.1, read as the reverse complement.
GTTAATTTAGATCGATCGATCGTCACGGTATTTACAGGAAGGAATTGTATGGAGATGCTCTCCTTGAAGATCCCCCTACCTGCTCCTTGAAGCCTCTCCCACCCCAGGCAACCGATAGTTTTTTATGGTCGAGAATGAGTGAAAGCAGGGAATATGGTCCATGCGTCATTGATCTGATCGGAGTGGGCCATATTCGCGCCACTTTGCCACTCGCATTGCTCCGGTGAATACAGTGTGGATGGTAATCGGGGAAAATTTTGTGGGGATTTTCGAGAAGATTTACGAGGTCTTGATAACTGGCATGGAAAGGAAAATATTAAATTCTCTGCACTGTTAATTTAGATCGATCGATCGTCATTGTATTTACAGGAGGATTTGCATGGAGATGCTCCCCTTGAAGACCCCCCTGCCTTCCGCCGCTGTTCTTCCTATCGCACTCTCGCTACAGCTACTGTTTTTTCAGGCTCTGGTACGCGTGATAAATTCACCCCCCCCCCCCCCTCTTCCACCTCGGGCTGCGCAACGAGTGTTTTTATCGGCGAGATTGGGTAAGAGTGGGGAATATGGCCCGGTCCATTTGTCACTGATCTACCAATCGGAGTGGGCCATATTCACCACACTTACCTTATTTGCAATGTTTCAGAGAATATTGTATGTCACTATGGAATATAGTAAATCCCGTGAATATAGTATACATTGTAGGGGAGAGCGGAGCAAAATGGGATAGTGGGGTAAAACTGGACAGCGGGGGTAAAACCCGATTTTCCAATAATTTTTCGATGTCCCATTTTGTCCCAACTATACATCCGGATGTTCAACACCATTTTGCCCCACTCACATTACCGCAATCATCCAAAAGTTATTGGAAAATTGCGTTTTGCCTCATTATCCCGTTTTGCCCCGCTATGTCACTTTGCCCCACTCTCCCCTAATCATGTAATATTATGGGGACTGTCGAGAAGATTTACGAGGCCTCGATGAGTAGCACGTAAAATATAAATCTCTAGACTGTTTATTTGGATCAATCGATCGCTACGGTACACAGTGAAAAAATGTGTACACATTTTTTTTTATCCACCAACGTCCACAATTATTTTCTTGTTAATTTTACAAAAAATATTTGTATAATTAATATGGACATTTTTGTGAAATGGATATTTTTTTGGGTAAAATTACCAAAAGAAGAATTGTGGAGGTTTGTGGACAAGAAACGTTGATACCTATTTTACAGTGTATTTACATACAGGATTTACACTGGGGATGCTCTCCTTCAAGCCCACCTCCCTCCCGCCGCAATTCTTCCTGTCGTACTTTCGCTACAGCTACTGTCTTTTTCAGGCTCGTGTACGCGCGATAAATTCACCCCTTCCCCCTCTCCCGCCCCAGCTACGCAGCGCTAGTTTTTTATCGTCGGGATAGGGTGAAAGTGGGGAATGTGGCCCGGTCCATATGTCATTGATCTGATAGTCGGAATGGTCCATATTCACCACCCTACTTGCAATGTTCCACCGAATACAGTAATAGTCGGAGTAGGCCATATTCACGACTCTTACGCTATTTGCAATGCTCGAGTGAATTCGGGAGAGCGGGGCAAAATGGCACAGCGGGGAAAAACGGGACAGTGAAGGCAAAACTCAGTCTCACAATAATTTTTGGATGCCCCATTTTGGCTCAACGATACAGTGTAAAAAAAATGGTTTGAAAATTAATTAACAGAATTGGAAGCTTTTTTACATAAACCATTTCTGAAATTTCGAACACATGTGCACTTATACAGTAAAATTTGTATTTTTCATGAATATTTTTGTAAATTTCAAGCAAAAAATTTGTAATTTTGATATTTGGTATTTTTATTTTACAAACAAAATACAGTAATGTTTAATTAATATGAGTAATGTTATCAAATTTCAAGTTCCACTACATTAAATTTACAATTTATTTTTACAGTGTACATCCGGATTTTCAAACCCGTTTTGACCCACTTGTCACCATCGCCACCATCCGAAAGTTATTGGAAAATTGGGTTTTATCACATTGTCCCGTTTTACCCCGCTGTGCCATTTTGTCCCGCTCTCCCCTACAGTAACATGGTAATCATGTAAAATATTATGGGGATTGTCAAGAAGATGTATTCGGCCTCGATGACTAGCGCGTAAAAAAACATTAAATTCTCCGGACTATTCATTTAGACCAATCGTTCGCCACGGTGTTTACCGACAGTGGTATGAACATGTTTGGCTGTCTGGCAACCGTGTTAGCGAACGTTCGAACGAACTTTTAGTCGGCACGACTTGAAAATTAGTTCATTCGATGGTCACTTCGGTGCGCCAAAGTATATTTGAGTGAACCCAAACTGTAATAATTGGTTGTGGGAAAAAAAACGAATTCGGACCGTAAAGTTTCGCCGAGGCACAATTTTCAATATATTCAATAAATGTCCTGGTATCGTAGAAATTAAAAATTATTTTTTCAGCGTCCTCTGAACCCCTCAATTTTCACCTTACACTCACAAAATATATTCTCTCGATTCTTAAAGGCGCAAAAAAAAAAAAAATTGGAAGAAAAATTTATCGTACACTCCATCCAGAATGCCTTTTATGGATGCGCTTGCTCGAATCGAACCAAAGTATATTTGACTGAACCCAAACTTTAGTACTCGATCATGACAAAAAAAGAAAAAATCATTGGGACCATAAAGTTTAGTCGGGGCACAATTTTCAATATATTCAATAAAAAAAGTCCCGCTATCGTAGAAATTACAGATTCTTTTTTCCCCGTTCTCGGAACCCCCGATTTTTACCTCACGCTAACAAAATATATTCCCTCGATCCGTACAGGTGGAAAAAAATTAGAAGACAAATTGTCATCAAGAAATTTATCGTACACTCGATCCAAAAAGCCTTTTACGGAGGCGTTCGTACACGGAGAAAAAAATATATATATATATTTATAAGTAATCGTTGATTTTTTTTTTTTTTATAGAACAAAAATCAAGGATTACTTAAAACTCTGACAAAATTCATACGTATTCAGAAAAATAAACGAATCATTTTCATAACAAAAAAAGTTTTGTTGCCGGATAATTTGTTAACCAATTAATTTTTTGATGAATTTGTTAATAACATTTTGCAATTATTATTATGTAAAATTAATCTTCTCAGTACCTATAGTATACATGATTTTTTTTAGATTTTTACATCATCAAGAAGTACTTGCAATTGTCTCCTATTGTTGTCGAACTTATGCGAAGTCAGCGCGCAGCGAGACTCTCTCCTTAAAATCGTAATTTTTCAACTTCATCCTCGAATTACTATACGAAACTGGAAATTATTACTATACTTTTCTCTCCGTGTATCTGCATTTACCGGGTGTCGGAGGGATTTCCGATTGAAGGGCTCGCATTGTTACGTCCTCCTCTTTGTCATGCGTAATGATGATAATTGATTATCGTCGAGTCGATTGTTGCGGCTGTCTGGGGTTTCATGATCGGTATCTATTGGCATTGCCCTGTATAAACGCATCAGCCGCTATTGGCGAGCAGTTAACGGATAATTTAATTGTATAGTGTACAGTGTGCAAATACATGTATGTACATATATGTATATAATGTATACGTGTTTAGGAGGCACGCGAGCACTGCGTATGACCGCGCTGCAGATACCACAGCACGTTGTCCTTAACCAAACGGTGAAGATGGAGTGCAATTTCAATCTTGATCGAGAATTACTTTACTCGGTAAAATGGTACAAGGATGGTCACGAGTTCTACCGCTTCGTGCCGAAGGACTCGCCGGCGGTGCAAGTTTTTCCGGTGCCAGGTGTATCGGTCGACGTGAGTCTTTATCCCGTGGCCTTATTAATTAATTATTAAACTTATTATTCGGAAACGAGGATGATCGATATTTAAAGCTGTCCGCCTCGGCGTTCCTTGTGCAGATACATCATTCCACCGAGAGATCGATCGCTCTGAATTCAGTGGAGCTCACGAGCACCGGCAGATACCGATGCGAGGTTTCCGCGGAGGCGCCCGCTTTCCAGACAGTATCGGATCACGCCGACATGAGCGTAGTTGGCAAGTATTTGTGGAACCAAAGTTGCACGTAAGCCGGTCAGAGGACTTTAGACAAAATCGCGATAATATAATCGAATACAAATTTTTGTGCGTACACTGAAAAAAAAATTTACTTGCGGGCTGCCAAAGAAAAAAATTGATATTCCGATTCTACTTTCGATTCTTACAATTCCATATGATATTGAAACAATGACGGTAATAATGTCAAGGTGACGTGTTATCGTTTCAATCGCGTATGGAATTGTTAGAATTAAAAGTAGAATTGAATTAATCATTTTTTTCTTTGGCAGCCCGCAATGAAATTTTACTTGAGTCAATAATTTTTTTTTTTTTCAATGTACGGTCGAATGAAAATTCTCACTGTGAGCGGACACACTGAGAAAAAGGATGGTATTTCCTAGTACAGTAGAATCGCGCTTATCCGACTTTCGATTATCCGCGTTAACCGAGATGTAGGCTTGGATAATACGGAACACTCGGATAAAACTGATAAAGCTGCATGCCTGCGCGCAGAGTAGTCTATAGGGTAAAAGTGGTGAATATGGCCCACCTCAATTAACACGTAAATCAATGATATACGGACCGGTCCATATTCCCCACTTTTACCCTAACTGCTACATTGTTGCATACGCGCTTAAACTTGTACATTTTTGCAGCGTCTTTATATTGCGAGCTGCAAATACATCGGTTCCGATTCTAGAGTCAATGAGTAGAACATCGTGATGTTTCAAAAAAGGAAAAAAGTCATAAATTACCTAATAAAGTTAATGTTTATATGAAGTGGTATGTTCTTTTTTAAATATCACTGAGAAAAAAAAAATTGGTTGGATCAACCAAAAGTTGCGATGACATACGTTCAAAGTTGTTATTCGTTTGGTACAAATAAAGCATTGTTTTCTTAAACGATTATTTGCTTCGATTTATTCAAAATTTGTCGAAAGAAATAAAAAATTTTGTTACACCAACCGAATACACCTTTCAACGTATGTCACTGCGCATTTGCTTAATTCAACCATTTCTTTTCCTCAGTGATATAATAGTAGTATAATTTTGAATTGAGTTTATGTTATCCGTGTTATCCGAGTTTTCGCTTATCCGATCTGCGCTCTTCCCACATTACCTCGGATAAACGGGGTTCTACTGTATAACGAATAGTTCCTAGGGGGGGACGTCTAAGGTAAACGGCCCAGTTTCCGCCGCGGTCCCAGTTACCGCCATTAATCGCAATTTATACTAATAATAAATACAGTATACGTTAAATACAAAGGAAATTGACGGCATGTTGAAGAGCGGTTTACTCTTGATTAATGCCGCGATACGTATATTTTCAATAAAATATTCCCTTTAACAATTGAAGATGGGGGAAACTGGTCCGTTTACCTTATATGGATAGTTTGTGATAGTATATACACTGAGAAAAAGGAATGGGTGGATTAAGCACATGGGTGGTGACATATGTTCAAAGGCGTATTTGGTTGGTACAACAAAAATGTTCTATTCAATCGAAAAATGTTGAATATATTGAAGCATATAATCGTTTAACAAAAAAAATGCTATTTTTGTACCAGACAAATGACAGCTTTGAACGTCTGTCACCGCGAATTTTGGTCAATCCAACCAATATTTTTTCTCAGTGTACTCAATTGATGAAACTATTTTTTTTTATATTTTTTTTTTGAGCAATTCTTGCCTTTTATGGTTTTAGAATATAACAAATGTTTTACATACACTGTACACTTTGGTCTTGCCGGTGCTTACATTATGCCTTACTGACTAGGTTTTTCAATTGATTAAACTATAATTATAGTTACAACTATAATTTTTGGTCATTGTCGTAACTATAAAATATAGACGTCCGCCCTGGGAACTATTTACTATGTAAGTTTTTCTCAGTGCACCGTATCGGCGTACGACGACACTTCCGGTTTTTCACAAATGTAGAAGATCTCCGAAGCCCGGAAGTGTCGCGCATGTTTTCGGACCCCTCTCATTGTCGAGGCATCGCCGTGCTAGAAATCAATATTTTTTGGCTTGTTCGTAGTGTAATCGATACGCCTGGATGTAAGCGACATGTCACATAAGACGTCATGCTGATGCCGTAACGAGTGTTGCCTCCAAAATCCAAACTCTTTCGTCGAGCACATTTAAATTTCTACACTGGTTAAAAAAATTGTTGGATTAAACAAATTCGCGTTCACATACGTTCAAAGCTATTATTTGGTTGGTACAACTAAATCATTCTTTTGTTGAACGATTGTTCGCTTCAGTCGATTCAAACAAAAAATTGTATTGTACCAACTAAATAGCGCCTTTGAACGCGGGTGAACGCACCTTGGTTAATTAAACCAAGGTGCATTTCTCCCCAAACATCTATACCTTATTACAACTTTACCGTATTAGAACTGTACTACTAAAGAAAAAAACTCTCCCAAAATTTATATAAAACTCTACCGGAATAAAAATAAAACTCTCCAGGAATTCAAATAAGAATTCGGGGCGAGTTTTATTTAAATTCCGGGAGAGTTTTTTTCATTAGTGGTAAAGATTTTGGTAGAGTTCTAATACGGTAGAGATGTTTTCTGGTAGAGTTGTTATGTGATAGAATTGTTAAAACTATCTTTTTTGGTAGAGATGTTTGGGGAGAGATGTTTTCTGGTAGAGTTGTGAGTGGTAGAGATATAAATGTGCCTTCCGTCACACCCATTCTATCGTTAAGGTGATGTGGTATACCCCCCCCCCCCCGCTCACCTACCCCGTACCCAGTTGGTAAGGAAAACTGTACTGCATGCCGTTTTGAGATCGCAGACCGCCGTCAAAAACGAAAATTGTCTTTCCCTGCGTCTGTCGATTCCCTAGGGAAAGACAATTTCGTGACGGGGTCATGAGTGTGAGACAGATAGTTGCAATTTTCCAATTAACTTTATTCAATGGTGCTAATTTTTTTGAGAAAAAGATGAATTCGGGCCGGCTGCGAAATTAACGTGTGCATCCGACTCAAATTTGGTTTTGCCTCAAAAAAATTTGCACCCTTGAGAACAAATCATTACAGTTTTCATTACCGACCGCGATATTTCGCTTCCCCTTAAGGTATGTCGCTTCCCGCTCATCTCGCATAAGTTCGAGACAAGTAAGCGAATATTGCAAGTACTTCTCGATGATATAAAAATCTGAAAAAATTCATGCAGTTTAAAGATACTGAAAATTAATTAATTTTGCACAATAATAATGCCAAAATGTTATTAACAAATTAATCGAAAAATTAATTGTTTAACAAATTGCCCGGCCAAACAACTTTTTTTCCTATGAAAATGATTCATTTATTTTTCTGAATACGTATGAGTTTTTCAGATTTTTCAATTAGTTTTTATTTTCGTCTTTTTTCAGACATTTTTTCCATATAAAAAAATTAAAAAATCAAAGCTGATTGACAAGTCTGAAAAAATTCATACGTATTCAAAAAAATAAACGAATCATTTTCATAGGCAAAAAAAAAGTTGTTCTGCCGGGCAATTTGTTAAACAATTAATTTTTCGATTAATTTGTTAATAACATTTTGGAATTATTATTGTGCAAAATTAATCTTTTGATTTTTATATCATCGAGAAGTACTTGCAATATTCGCTTACTTTTCTCGAACTTATGCGAGACGAGCGGAAAGCGACATACCTTACTACCGCGTCCGGTAATACTTCGCTTTCAACTCAAATGTCAACCACTTTTGCATGGCATTGATTAGCAAAATGCAAGAACCACTCTCGCACTCGTATGTCACGCGGTACATATTTCAATTCACCTCAAGAGCATGTGAAGTCCTGTCGAGTGCGAGAGCGACGTACCAGGAGGGGGGAATTCACATTCTCTCGAGGAAATCGAGGACGAGGAAACCCGATCGTTATAAATTTCCCTTCCACACGTCCCTCCGCAAGTACTCATTAAATATTGGCGACGCTTCTGCGGCGACATAGGCCGTACGAACGGCCTCGAAAGATAAACGAAGTTAAAATCATCACTCCCACACTAACCGAGCGGGTGCTTGAACATTGTCTCGCTTGTGTGTGAATACAGTTCTTCCGGAAAAGGGTCCTCGCATAACGGGTGGAAGAGCCAAGTACCAAGAGGGTGAACTGGTGCGGATGAACTGCACGTCTGCACCCTCCAAGCCGGCAGCTCTGTTAACGTGGTTTATTAATGGTGAACCAGTAAGTGCGCTTTGACATTTAATAACCAACGTTCACCAGCCACTCTTCAGCCCTCTCGACCTTTATATTACCGCGTGTACGCCCGAGACATTGGACCTCCGGTCGTTTTTAAGTTTTCCTCTCGTTGCACCCCCCCCCCCTAATCCACCCCCTCCCTCCACTCGCTGAATGTTCAATTACCCGATCGATTGTTCCATCGTCACAGGCAGACGGCCAATATCTTCGGGGTCTTCACATAACCGCGATAGACCCGAGGGGTCTCGAGACTGCCGTTCTCGCTCCGGAGTTTAATATTCAACATTTAATCAAAATATTTAACATGTAATTTGAATCTTTAACATTGAATTAAAATATTTTACATTGGATTTAAATATTTAACATTGAATTTAAATATTTAACATTTAATCCAAATATTTAACATTTAAGGTAGCTATGTCGGTACGCCGGAGTCATAAACCTCAGCGTCTATATGACATAAAAAAATAATTTTATGTGGTACTTTGTCTGCATCAATAACATTACAAATAATAGTAGAGTATCTACGAAGATTTTCGCAATTAGATTGAACCGATTATTTCTAAGCAGATTATTTGTTTAGTGTGGATTTAACTTCATTGTTACGACAATTACGTTAGAAAACGTCATTTCGCCCGAAATCGTGCATTTTGATTTTTTCAAAATTCTATCGCAGTTCTATTGAACATTAGTCCGATCACTTCACTTTTTCTTGTTGCATCAATTCCCGATTGATTCGCGAGTTCGCACTACTATATATTTTTATTCTATCTTTGATCTGACTATAATTCTCGATTTAAAGATCAATTCCCCATAAGCCCCATGTAAAAAGACCGGTTTTTCAAGATCTAATTATTAATTCCAATGGCCGGTAAAAGCCTTCGACATTTTGTGCAAGTAAAATGATAGTTAAATTACAACATGTCAAGAGTTTATGCGCATGACTGGATTGACTTCGCGACAACTACCTTAATAACCGACGTCCACCTACTCTTCGACCCTCTCGACCTTTACATTACCCCGTCTACGCCCAGAAGATATTGGGCTCGGTCGCTTTCAACTCTTTTTCTCTTTGCACACCAGAGGTGCTTTCGATTTGCCGTTATAATGATAGTGCGCATGCGCACGATAGTTTTGTGGTACGAATTTCCACCAACAACCATGGTCATTTTTTGGTAAAAATTCGTACCAGAAAACGCCAATGCGCATGCGCAGTCACGTTGTAATAACGAAAATCCGCCAAATCGAAAGCAGCTCAGCCCCCTCCCCCCCCCCCCCTTGGCCGCTAAATGTTTTATTACTCGATCGATTGTTCCATCGTCACAGGCAGACAGCCAATATCTTCGGGGTCCTCACATAACCGCGGTCGACGCGAGGGGCCTGGAGACCGCCGTTCTCGGTCTGGAGTTCCGCGTGAGCGGCAAGCACTTCAAGAGCGGCGACATGAAGCTCAAGTGTCTCGCGACAATAGCGACGATGTATCTTCAGGGTAAGGAGGAGAGCGTCGAGGGTGACGACAGAGTGGTCAAGGCACCGGTCATGGAGAGCCGGGAAACGAGGGCCCAGAGTCACACTCGGAACGACCTGACTAACGGTAATTGAAGGGCACCGAGCCGACCGGCCTCGACTCCCATTAAACTCCCTCAATTAATTAATCCCCGCATGTGTGTGCGTGAAATTAACTCCGCAACTAAGAATTGCGAACCCTCAGACTCACGCACACGAATAAGCAAGAGAAAGGAAAAAAAAGTTCATAATAATTTGTCACTTTTTGTCTAAGCATGCGGATAGCGAGCGGTTACTTTTTTAGAGGCATAGTTTAATCGTCGGTTGCACTGTGTTTTTTTTGTCCAGATTCCCAGAGGCGTTTCATCGCCTGGACGGCACTCGTCGTGTCCGTCGTCGCCACTCTGATACAGCGATAATGCCGGAGAACCGAGGATTTTTCACGTTTGCTTCCTAATGCGAGAGTATATATATATATATATATGTGTATATATATATACATATATATGAGTTAAATGTCAGAGTGTATGAGTCTACGAGTGAGATATAAGAGCGAGAGAAGATAAGTCGTAAAAACGATATTAAATATGGACGCACATATGACGATGTACCAATTCTTTGAGTGGGCGGAGAATCGTGTCTGTCTGTTTGTCCGAAAACCGAATATGTCCTAAGCCATATATTAGATTAAGGGTAGAGAAGATATTTGTATACCGTCGTAACGTACAACGAAAGTGGAACATTCGTGCGTGCTGTGTTAAAAAAATGAAAAAACGAAATCGCGAGATAAACAGTAAGAGAAAAATTAACTTGCAATGAAAAGTTTACTTTGTTTATAGTATGGAAAGAAAAAGACGTGAGGATTTTTTTTTCGTGGCAACGACGTGAGTCGTTAAACCTTTTATTGTCGGCTCAAAAATTCGCGGAACACATTCCGGATGCGTTGAACGTTGTTATTAAAGTGGCGAGGGGAGATCTACTTTTTTTTCTAAATTATACGACATATCATCGGTAAATTGGGTTAGTCTTTCGAGGTATTGTTGGATTACTCATAGTTCTTCCAAGAAACGAGACCCGCGAAAATGTCATTTTTCAACGTATTTCGTCGTGGAGATTTTTTTTTTATTGTGCAATGAAATTTCTCACGTACGTCGGTCAGATTTTTTCGATTTGAATATATCATACGTATTGTGGATCTCGAAAAAACAGAAGCAAAACAAAATTGTTTGCCGATACGTTGAGACGACCTCCTTAATTTCATCAGGTGCTCATCGATGCCGTCGTTAGATACTATAGATCCTGTACCTGTGCTATCATTATTTATTTCTTAAGTATTAAATATTTAATTGTTAAAATAATAATCAATATCGAGCGGTGCAAAGAAAATTTTCAATTATATTCATCATGAGATGCGATGTAAATTATTGAGTTATATACGTATCGCAAACTTATTGTCGTATGTGTACGTTAAATGTGCCTGTAAATATGTAAATAATTTTCATCGTTATTAAAATAATTTATCATTAACCCCTTTACAAGTCACAATGCTACAGAACAATATGAACAATATGAACAGAAACAATATGAACAGAACAATATGAAGTTCCGTCCCACTTCACTTTTATTAATTCATCATATATTTTTTTTGTCGTAAAAAAAATACATTCTGTATTTTAAATTTGATAGTTGTTATAGATATTTTATAGGAATTTCTATTTGATCGCAAGGTTTTACATGACGTAAATGAATATATATATCATTATTTGGTTAAAAACCGACGTGTACAGCTGTCGGTCAGATAATTTTTACCTGACGCGAACCCCTTAAGGTGATGAGGTATAATCCACCTGTGCCGCGCCCAGTTGGTGACAAAAATTGAACTCAATCCCGTTTCGCGACCGCAGAACGCCGAGGAAAAAAAAATGTCTTTCCGCAGGAAAGGCAATTTTTTTCCTCGGCGGAGTGCGATCTCAAAAGGGCGTTCAGTACAGATATTGTTAACTGCGACTATATTTTCCATCACCTTAAGGAGGGAGTCTCGCTGCGCGCTGACTTCGCATAAGTTCGACAACACTAAGAGAAAATTGCAAGTACTTCTTGATGATGTAAAAATCTGAAAAAAATCATGTATACTAAAGGAACTGAGAAGATTAATTTTGCATAATAATAATTGCAAAATTTTATTAACAGATTCATAAAAAAATTAATTGGTTAACAAATTCCGCGGCAACAAAAGTTTTTTTAATGAAAATGATTTGTTTATTTTTCTAAATACGTATGAATTTTTTCAGATTTTAATGTAATCTTTGATTTTTAATTTTTTTTTATAGAACAAAACTCACCGATTACTTAAAAATCTGAAAAAATGCATGCGTATTCAGATAAAATAAACGAATCATTTTCATAAAAAAAGTTTTTTTTTTGATGAATTTGTTAATAACATTTTGCAATTATTATTATGCAAAATTAATCTTCTCAGTACCTTTAGTATACATGATTTTTTTCACATTTTTACATCATCAAGAAGTACTTGCAATTTTCTTGTATTGTTGGCGAACTTATACGAAGTTAGCGCGCAGCTAGACTCCCTCCTTAAGGTTTCATTATTCAATATTTATCAAAGCCCTTTCCAAATATATCTTTGGTCTTCCTGCTATATCGGCGTGAATTTGTAGATCGTTTTCCCCCGTCGATCTACAGATCCCTGCTTTCTATCAGGCGACCACTTTCAATCTTACTTACCACCCGTCGGTAAATCGTCCAAATAGTCTTTTTCAATATTTGAAATTTCAACAGATCAACTCACTCCGATCAACTGAGACAATCACAACGTGCCAGAGCGTGTCAACAAATTTTTAATAGCATATACGAAGTACGATCTACCAATCGAGAATGTGAGTACAAAAAATTCATACTCAAAGCTTCGATTTATCGATCCCCGGTAACGAGCTTGCCAGGTTAGATTATAGAAGGTTTGGTTAGCGTAATGAATCCATAAACTCAAATTTGTTAGTAAATCCCTTTCGTACTCGGAATTCCAGGTAACAATAGCAAATATGTTGTTATCAATTACTCAATTGGTTTTTACCCTGTCGATCTATAGATTCCTTCTAGGAGAGGGTGACCATTTTTCGATATTCCTTAACATCCGTCGGTAAATTGTGTACTTGAATGGTATTTGCCGAGGGATGCCGCAAAACGTCAACGGGGCTTCGACAGAGTCGTATCAACCTGTACGGACGGACAAAAAAATTAGATGCAAAACGCAAAGTTGAGCGTCGGTAGGAGATTCCTTTCGATGGCTCGATCGTCAAGCAATTAAGTATTAATGATTACATTATGTATTAATTTCATATTATTATATAAAATTTTATTATATTATATAACATTTTATTTTATGATATAAAATTTTATCTTATATATAAAATTCTATTATGTGATTATATTATGTATTATGTGCCCCGTAGATTTGCAGATCTCTTCTAGGAGGAGGCGTCCATTTTCGATCTTCCTTACCCTCCGCCGGTAAATCGTGCGAAACGACTTTTTCAATATTTGAAATCTCAACAGCTCAACGTACGCCGATCAGCCGAAACTGTCACGAAGGGCCAGAGCGTGTCAACAAATTTTTAATAGCATTTACGAAGTACGATCTCCCAATACAGAACGTGAGTACAAAAACTTCATAGTCGAAGCTTCGATTTATGGATTCCCGATAGCGAGCTCGCCAGGTTGGAGCATATAAGGTTTGGGCATCGTAACGAATCTATAACCTCAAATTTCTTAGCAAATCACTTTCTTTCTCCGAATTTCAAACGAAAATAACAAACCTGTCTGTTATAATTATTCAAACGATTTTTTTGCATGACACTGTTACAGATGGAACCCATGACCCTGGGATCCCCCGTGGGCAGCCCTGTGCAGACTCCGGGCACACCAGGAACCAGCTCTGCGTACCTTCCAAGCTTTCTTCTTGGAGAATCCAACACGGTAATCCTTTCGCTTCTTCAGTTATTTTATCATTTAATTTTATACAGACACACGATGGATCTTTACAGATTTTCCATAATCTTTGTACAGTGCTAAAATGTTGCAGACTTTTCAGACTTATAGTACGCTAAATCTATCAAAAGACACAGCTGAGTCTTGAAGCCAAATATTTAAACAAAGATTTCTAAGCAATCCTATTTACATATAATTATTTTTAGATTTTTGTTTCTATAATTGAGAACTTTGTTGTTGTAATCATGCATATGATCGACTACAGCAAAGTAAACTCCGCTAATAAGTTATTGTAGCAGAGTTGTATATTGTAAGCAGAGTTTCATCCTTCTCGCATTTACTTTCTTAAACATTTTTTCATGCGATTTGTTTTGAACATAATTTTTTCATAATTTATGAAATATATGAAATATATGAAATATATGTGAAAAAGTTAAACCACGTTGTTCCACACGATATATATTTTTTGGTCAAAGTAATGAGTGCTAATCAAACACAAATTATTACACGATTCGAAAATAATTATTTCAAACTAATTCAAGGCTAAACCAGTTAATAAATGATTGTAGAATTTTCACCGACATAAACCGCGTTTAGTCGTTGGTAAAATTATCGTAACAAAATGAATAACGAAAAATGTGCATGTATTTTTTTTCGTAATTAACTTACGCTTTTCCGTTACAGTCGTCAGCGAGAATGGGAATGCTGAACCTTCCAGATTCGCCGAGATACATGAATCCCGGAAGTGGCAGCCTTCCATCGCCGATCTCGAGTTACGGGACTCCGGATTATCGTCACAACCGCCAGAAGCCGATGTTCGGAAATCCGACGAGTCCGAGCGGAAGTCAGATAGGTTCTGAGGGACACACGGGAGGTCCGCCGACACGCGGTCTCTTCGACGCCCTGGAGATCACCCAGAGTCCGGGAAATTACGGTACGCCGAACAACCGCAGTATGGCAGCACACAATCAGTCGCAGTCGCGTCTGTTGACGAACAACGCCAACAACTCGATATTTCTCGACAATACCGCAAATTTCGCACCGAACGAAACGTCCCAGGGACTTCTTCAGTGGGTCACGGTATTCGGCTTTCCGCCGAACGCGATAAACACCGTTCTCTCCCACATATCGAACAGAGTGCGTATCGTCGACAAGCATCCGCCGCCTCATCCGCAGAGCAATTGGATTCATCTTAAATGCGCGACGGAGCAGGAAGCCCAAAGAGCGTTGGCCTGCAACGGCAACGTCGTCTCGGGCGCCATCATGATCGGCGTCACACCGTGCATGGACGAGGGTGTTATACTCAGTCCCGACAAGGAGAATCAATCGAAATTCAACGGAAGCATGAGAATATTCACGTCGCCGGGAAAATCGAGCCAGGGAACGTCCGGCGAGGCGGGCTCGTTGCGATCGCCGATTAAGATTCAAAACGCTCGACCTCTAGCTTCCGGTTACAATCAGCATCTCAGCCCTCAAGCGGTACGAGCGGCCGAGAACGTTCCTCAGAGATCCACGGGTCTCGTCTCCAAAGCTATGGAATACGTATTCGGATGGTAATATTATCGATCGGTGGCGCGAGGGTCTTTCGCGAACAAGAACAGTGTAAGATTTTTGTAAAGAATTTCTATTTTCCCAAGCAGGTATCAATCTTATTCAAGTTTTTAAAAAGACGAGTTGGAGTATTTTTTTTTAACTGATAGTGTTTTGTCACACGAGCGCGGAGCGGGAACGCGCGTTCTCGGTGAAAGTTCCACATTTAAAACCTTCGAATGACGAGATTCACACTCGTACGAGTTTTCTTGTTGTCTTATTTTTTTTTATTACTTCGTACGAGTTTCTTAGTATCTTATGTTTTTTTTACTACTTGCAGAGAGTTTCATTGATTTTTGCGTGAAGAACGCGTTACGAACTATTGTATTGTACCCAAATAATTCTGTTTCGTTCTCACTGTACAAGATTGCTTCGGTCTATGTGCTTCGGCGATAATTTTTTGTAAATAACATGGGTCCTTGTGAAACTTTGAAATAACGATGAAGTACATTTTTTTGAAACGGAGTGACTCTAGTTATTATTGTCCTCTCTAGGGAATTATAGTTGATTTAATGAAAATTACTATTATTATATTCCAACATGATTACTTTACATTACGCTAAATATTATTTATACATATTCTCGTGTGTAGGGTAGAAAAAAAAGGAATATTCGTTAGAACTGAGAAGACGTTAGATGTAGCTGTCGGCTGTTCGCAGCTACAGTCGTCGATATACATGTGTCGCGTGACTCGAACAGGAAAGACGTTTTTTGTACGCTTGCACACAGAAAAAACGTCCTTTCGATTTTCGTCACGTGACATGTATATCGATCGTACGCGCGTACGCGCATTCCTCGCGAGACCATTAAATAAATAAAATAACGTCATTCTCTCTGTGATCAAACGTATCGACTAAGTGTATTCACTTGGGACTCTCGATCGTGGCGTTTCCAAGATCGGTCATTTTCGGATATTTTACTTTCTTCTTGTCGAGCTCATCTTGGGCCCAGAGTATCATTTTCAGAAGATTGTTCAGTCTCGGACTTGTGGATTCTCGATGCTCCATTTTCAATATTGCCGCGTTCAACTCGCTGGCTATCTGCGAAAATGCGTTAAAATAGATCGTTATTATGACTAGCAGACTACTGCAACTGAGTCTGATATATATGATTTAATTTTTTTCTTTTTAACATTCGCAGTTTTGTCTGCATCAGAGCTGGGCAAAGTACCAAAAATATACTTCAAGTACAAAGTACAAAGTATCACAAATACTTGAAGTATTAAAGTCAAGTACTTTTCGCAATTAGGTTCGTAACGTTAATCGTTATCTAGGCTTTAAAAAAAGGCGCACAGTAATTTGCACATGGCTTTATTGTTTATTATAATTGTGCGCATAATTTTCTCTTTGAGAAACTTTGTTGGTCGATTTTGATTTCCTCATAGAGAAAGGTAATGCGCAAAATTGTAGTAAATTCGGAAGCCATGTGCAACTTACTTTGCACCTTTTTTCGTATCATTAAAAAGTGCTTACACTTCATAAAATTTGAACGATCAAAATTGACCACGAAATTTATTGTAAAATCGATAACTGTAATTTTTTATTTGTCTTTTTGAGGCAATTTTTAATCTATTCTTCACTCTAATTTGATTTTTTTTACATCCATAAAATCCATAAAAAACGAAAAACGGCATCCCTTCTGTTTTTGTGGAATAAAAACAATGCTCGCTAAAATTATACTTATTGAAAAGTTTAGACAGATAATCACATATAAATAGAAACACAATTTCATGCTGCTCATCAAGTATCTGCAATTCAAGCGTGCATAAAAAAAGTACTTGTACCTGCTACTCAAAGTTGGAAAAAAAGTATTTGAAGTACAAAGAAATACTTGAAGTACCATACAAGTAATTCAAGTAACCAGTACTTTAAATATTGCCCAGTTCTCATCTTCATTCACATGCCCCAACAATATTTTTGTTAGCAAAACTGTGAAGTTTGCTGAATGACTGGCAAGGAAAGTTTCGCACCTCTGAGTGTGCCACAGTATTTTTTTGAAGTTATGGTCGAAACATTCAACGAATGAAGTTTTTTCTGCACTCATTAATTACCTTTTGTCTGTGAGTAGGATGCAAGAGATCGCTGAAGGGACTTTTGTGTGGCTCCTCAAAGGCCAGAAGAGCGAGCGTTCGTTCCAATTCGCTGAGAATATTGTCGTCGGATTCGCCAGCCTCGCTGAGCTGATCCTGAGCGAATTGCAGGGCCTCCTCGATCCTGCCGGTGCGAATGAGCTCTATGAGATGCAACTGCTGCAGATGAAAGTACAGGTATCTGTCGTTGTCCAGCAACTCGGGATGCAGCTGGTTAACCAGATCGGTGGCTTCCTGAATTCGACCGTTCTGTATGGCGTCGCGAATGCGAATTCTGTCGTCCAACGAATTTAGCTCTACCGTCGGGCCGACTCCGGACTCTTGCTGAAATTTCTCTGCGGCCTCTTTGAAACCCTCTGCAAGCAACATTTTTGCAGAAAAAAATGGGTTACCAACATTTTTGCAGAAAAAAAATTTCATTTTTTTTTTTTTAATCATCTGCACCGACCTGTTACCAAGTAATTCATTATTAAATTGTTCATCGAGACCCGCTGAATGTGCGACCCTTCCTCCAGCTTGGCGACCCACTCGTCCTTCGAAACGCTGTCCGGTTTTTCCGCGAAGCTCATATTCCTTAGTGCAATATGCTTGTTTATAATTTTCTTTGTTTTTTTTTTCGCTTTCGCATAACGACTAAATGTTTCGTCGATCGGTTAGATTTTTCGATCCGGACGAAAACGGTATTAAGTTAAACTTACGAGTCCGCGTCTGCCGGGTCGAGATCCGAGAATCGCGCTGAGGAATCCGTGATTCACCGAAATCTGAGTGCTCTCCAGCGATCATACGATGATACGTGAAACCGCAGATTTTTCACGTATCTCACTAGGAAAACAAAAAAAATTATCGAGTGCGCGCCTCCTTCGCCCGTTGGTCGTCGAGTCCTGTTCGCGATTGCGAGACGACGAAAGGCGGAAAGTTGTTATCGCACAGCTGATTAATTGTAAACTCTGAGCATTTGGTGCTTCGCAGTGTAATACGCAAATGTCATAAACAACGTCGTCGAAATGTCGTCTGCCCGTGTTTTTGACTGACCACTCGTGTATCCTGTGAGTCACTGCGACGTGCGCGAGAGTTTCTCGATTACTGGGAGCAATGGAAAGAAGCTGCGCTCTGTTGGTATTACAGGATAGGCTATTATTTATGCCGAATTAATTTAAGCCAAAACTGATCGCCGCCAAGAAGTAACGAGTTTTGAGGAAACACCGATTATCCGAATCTTCTTATGTAGTGTAAATGGTGACGTCATACCGGAAATACCTCACATCCAGTTTAAAAATCTCATTTTTCGATTGTAAGTAACGTCATACTGGAAATCCGTAATTTTCAGATTGAACATTTTGTTTTTCGACCGGAAGTGACGTCATACCGGAAAATACGTGACTTCCGGCTTGGAAACCTCGTTTTTCGACCGGAAATGACGTCATACCAGAAATACCTCACTTCCGGTTTGAAAATCTCATTTTTCGATTGTACGTAACGTCATACTGGAAATACGTAACTTTCAGATTGAAAATCTTGTTTTTCGACCGGAAGTGACGTCATACCGGAAAATACGTGACTTCCGGCTTGGAAACCTCGTTTTTCGACCGGAAATGAAGTCATACCAGAAATACCTCACTTCCGGTTTAAAAATCTCATTGTTCGATTGTAAGTAACGTCATACTGGAAATACGTAACTTTCAGATTGAAAATCTTGTGTTTCGACCGGAAGTGACGTCATACCGGAAAATACATGACTTTCGACTTGGAAACCTCATTTTTCGACCGGAAATGACGTCATACGTGACTTCCCGTTTGGAAACCTAGTTTTTCGACCGGAAGTGACGTCCTACCGGAAATACGTCAATTCCAGTTTGTAACTCTCGTTTTTCAACAGGAAGAAACGTCATACAGCAAATACATCGCTTCCGGGTTGGGAATATCGGTTTTAGACCGGAAATTACGTCATACCGAAAATACGTACTTCCAGTTTATAAATTTAGTTTTTCGACCAGAAATGACGTCATCTGGGGAAGACGTTACTTCCGGTTTGAAAATCTCGTTGTTCGACCGGAAATGACGTCATCTGGGGAAGACGTCACTTCCGGTTTGAAAATCGCGTTGTTCGACCGGAAATGACGTCATCCAGCGACGACGTTACTTCCCGTTTGAAAGTTAAATTTCCGGGCCGGAAGTGACGAGCTTTTCTGCACACAACGAGGCGGCACAGCAGTATTGCGCACCGCATTTTATTTAAGGACCGATATTATAATTGTGTTTGCGTGCAGAAATTTCACCTCGGCGAAGTACTTCAACTCCGACGACGGGCTTCGATGGAACATACATTCGGAACTTTCGCCCTAATTGGGACATTGATTTAAGTAAAACGTGTTTAATTTGATTGAAATATTACACGAAAGGTTGGAGCATCGTCCGTAGGGTAAAGCGAAATACCGGCGAAGCGGCCGCATGTATCGACTGAATCTGTATTTACTTGCGAAACTTATTCTCTCTCGTTTAAGATTGATGTTCTGGTCGAATGGAAATTGGCACAACCTTCCATATTGATAAGGGGCGAGCGGGGCAAGATGGGTCATTTTGTGGACCAAAACGTACCAGAAAATCGGGATGTATCGATCGGACAAAATAGGACATCCCAAATTATTAGAAAACTGCGTTTTTGCGAGTTCCATGACTGTGTGTAATCTGTAATCGACAGAGATAATCGACTGGCTACTCTAAAAAGAAGTTTGTTGCGTTGTCCACGATGATCGAATTAACGCCCATGCGCTCAATTATGGTGAGATACATTGCTGATCCGTATCTTTCGGAAAAATTGGAAACTGCCCCATTTTGGCCGCAGCGATATTTGTTCCGAAACGTAAAAATTCGTGGTACAGCTTCGATTGTTCAGCGATAGGGGAGACCGGGGACAAAAGTAACAAAAATCCTTTTTTATTTTTTTACCAACAAACCCGAGAGTCTACGCTTAGCCATCCAATGGTGTACCATTAACCTAGTCTGAGGTATTTAGTTTAAAAAATGTCAAGCAGAAAGTAGCACGGAATTGCGAACACCGCCCCTTTAAACACAAACAAAATTCGGTAAGAATTTGGGCCGTGGTGGGGTCAATGGTAACGGGTAGTGGGGTCATTTGTAACATCCTCCTGTACCAATGAAATCCTTCGCCGACCACTATTAAGAAATAGAACCGGGGTGCATTATCACAGAAA